>APFE030692316.1:82575-101839 GCA_000404065.3 Pinus taeda | reverse complement strand
GCAAGTTAAAGAAGTCTTTGTATGGGTTAAAATAGTCACCAAGGATGTGGTATCATAAATTTGATACATTTATACGGGGACTTGGCTTTCACCAGAAGCAAAGCAGATCACTGTGTGTATTTTAAATTAATTGGTGACCGTGTTATTTATCTGGTCTTGTATGTGGATGATATGTTGCTGGTTGGAAATGACAAAGAAATTATCCAGGATTTGAAGACCCAATTGTCCTCCAAATTCGACATGAAAGATCTCGGTGCTGCAAACTATATTTTGGGCATGGAAATTAAAAGAGATTGGGCAAAGAGGAAGCTCTGGTTAAATCAGAGGAAGTATGTCGAGACAATGTTGCAGAGGTTTAATATGCAGGATAGTAAACCGGTGAAGGTTCCTATTCCTGTAGGTGTGAGGTTATCTGCTGAACAGTGTCCCAAGACACAAGAAGAGGAAGAGGACATGTCCCGTTTCCATATGCAAGTGCAGTCGGTAGCTTGATGTATGCCATGGTCTGTACTAGACCAGACATTGCACATGCAGTGGGAGTATTGAGCAGGTTTATGTCAAAACCAGGGAAGGAGCACTGGACAGCAGTGAAGCGGGTTTTCAGGTATTTGCGTGGCACTAGTGATTATGGTTTGTGCTACCAAGGAAGACCAGGATTGGATAGAGTGTTGGATATTCGTGGCTTTGTTGATGCAGACTGGGCTGGAGATCTGGATCAGAGAAGATCTACAAGTGGGTATGTGTTTAACCTATTTGGAGGTGCAGTCAGTTGGATGAGTAAGAAACAATCTGTAGTGGCACTATCAACTACAGAGGCAGAATACATGGCAGCCACTCATGCAAGCAAGGAAGCAGTTTGGTTGCAGAGATTGTGTTCAAGTATGGGGTTAGTACAGGGAGCTATAAGGATAGACTGTGACAGCCAAAGTGCAATTTCTTGGCAAAGAACCCTGCTTATCATTCAAATACAAAGCACATTGATGTTCAGTATCACTTTGTGAGGGATATGATAGAAGACAAAAAGGTGTTGCTGGTAAAGGTGGACACTTTGAAGAATGCTACAGATGCATTGACAAAATCTGTGAGCTCTGAGAAGTTCTCTTGGTGTAGAGAAACAATGGGCGTTTCAGGGCTGGAAAAATGACTAAGCTCTCCTGTGGCCCCTTGTGGAAAGAAAACAACAAGTGGGAGATTGTTGGGTTGTGTTATATTCTTTCCACATAGTTAACAGGGGGTTGAGGGGTACCTGTAACCCCACTTTATGGGGTCCTAGGCAGCGCCCCAGAAAATTTTGGTTTTGGACCCTATGTTAGGTTGGGCGGACCCACCTATGGTTTTGTGCATGATTTTCGCACATGTTTTTTGGACGCGATGGTTTCAGTCCATGGTTTTGGACGCGATGGTTTTCGGTCCATGGTATTGGACGTTGGTTTTTCGGTCATGGTATTGGATGCTTCAGCATGTATAAATATGTATTGTAACATTGAAAGGAACAATAATGAAAAATCAAGCTAGTAGTCTCGGTTTTGAGATCCAGTGGGAAATCTCTGTGTATATGTCTTTTATGTGTTATGCTCTCGCATTTTTATTTTTCCTGTGATTAATGAATTCGTATGCAGGTAATTTCTGTAAGGGGTTAAAACCTACAACCAATTTTATCTAAAAGGGACCCATTTCATATTATAGTTTGAAGCTAAAATTTTATGAAATGGGGGGTTGTTGCATAGCGCAACAAGTCCCACATTCATGCTTGGAATATGGCATAGGGATGAATGGATGAAGAGAGGTTTGGTTCAACCATTTAATGGTCAGGTGAAACGTAGTTGTCCCATCCCAGATTTGGATTTTTCATCATCAAGATGAGGTTATTTCTCCTTGTATTTCTATGAATATATGCTGGTTTATATGTGGATCATATGGCTATGATTTCAGTGGTATTTTTTTTGATATTATGTTGGTTATATATTTGTTTCATCACAGTGTCTATGTATGGCTCTCATCATGTTTTTACTTGCAAATGAATGGACAATGTATCTATGGCCTAATAGATGATAATGCAAAAAATGATATGAAGAAACAATGGTTCTAAGCAATTCTTAGATAAGTATGAGATGTGTACACTTAAATTTTTTATTTACACATGTAGATTACATATTTGTGATATTTTTTACGAAATGCTTGTCATGGCTAGTAGCGGTCTAGTTAAGGGCTTGTTCAACTATTTTCTTTTGCATCATTATTTCCTTGTTATTTTACTATTCTAGAGATGTCATTCAATTTTGGGCAGTGACCTATCCTCTAGGCCTGAAAAATTGGCTCAAAACTCAGGGACACAGGAACAACACTAGAAAAAATAGTCCCTAGATGTTGGTATACCTATATCATGAGAGCGTCCAAAGCCTCCTAGAGGTTGGCAGGCCTATAACATGAGATCATCCATAGCTCAAGTGATTAGAAACTTCATTGGAACCCTGGGGCTAGCTACTTGAAGTGTTGTGATGGTTCTCAGGGGCCCTATAGTTGATGTGGAAGGTTTGTATGTTTTGTTTTGGTTTATTTCATTTCCTTAAGGTCACATAGGAGGTTGAATTTGATCATAGTAGTCTCTCATCGCATGTTTACCCTGATTGGATAGTTACTTGGGTAGATGTGGGAGGAGGGTGTTACAGATTTATTGTTGGTTACTAGGTTGTTCCATATTCTTACTTCAAGTCATTTTGGAATCAAACAATGATATTTATGCTTCACTATTCCCCTTGAATTATTTCAAACTAATTTTACAAACAAAATTTATGCAACATTTAAAAATACACACATTTTTCTTTATTTATAGGAGCTATATATTGAAGTTTTTATACCTCTATAATTACAAATCTCCAAGATCTAAAATTCTGTCCTATAGTATCCCTATGAGACTTCTTTCCAACCCAACAATTGATACTAAGATTGGATTCTTCAAGCAAGTGCTTTTCCTAATTTTCCATGAGGACTTGATTATAGATTGGTTCGGTAGAGCGAACTTGTACGAAGTGCCATGTGTCACTGTTTCACCTTCAACCCTAAAAATGATACCCATAAAACTAAATTTCGTCCTATTTCTTTCAATTTTTACTAAACTCAAATCTGATGCTCAGAGAGAGGGTTATGATGAATATCCCTAGGTCACATGTTTGAGATGGAATTCTGGAGCCTTCAATAACCCTCACAATTTAAGCTTGTCAATCTTTGTAGAAAATAAGTTATAGAAAAAATTCCATGATTTCCTGTTTAAGTAGCAAAACCCTAAAATCAAAGCTCTGATACCAATTGTTGTGCAACCAACTCACAAAAATATAGATCAATGACTTAAAATTTAGCCTCATCGAGGGGGAAACCTCCTCCTTTACATTACATAAATGAAAAATTCTTGGATGATACAAATGACAATACTTCCTTTCTATATATAGGAGTTTAAGGGGTCATAATCTAATCAAAGGCTACATAATAATAATAATGTAAGGGCATAACAATAACAATAGTGGGCTTCCATGGGGCACAATAATAACAATATGCGGACTACATGGGAACAATAATAATAATAATAATAAGGGGGATACACTAACAATAATAGTAAGGGGTTACACTAGTAGTATAGGGACCTAATAGGGATAATAACATCATCTGGAACTACTTTTGTGACAAGAACATCACTAAATATAAATCACTAGAAAAAAGAAAAGGCAGACTTTAAGGAAGATCTAATTACGTGCGAGAAATTTTTTGTATAACTATAAAGTGATAACCAAGCCTTTCTTTCCTCTTTCTCCCAAAGAAAAGTCATACAAACATCTACTCTAGATGAAGTACAAATACTAGAAGCGGCAATGGATTTATTTTATGATGAAATGATGACCTTACATAAAGTTATGGCTCCATTGCCAAGCATGAAAAAATAATATAAATAAAGGGGAATGGTGATCAAAGTGGATACTGAAATAGTTGAACACATAAATGAATGGTAAAAATAGTATCCTCATGCACCTAAGGAACTACCAAAGAAATACTAGATAACAATGGAAAATGAAAAGGTTGTTGTCTGTGTTGAGATGCAATCCCATGAAAAATTGGCCAAGGATTTGGACAAGGTGATGGCATAATATAGGCACTTGCATGGCCTGATGGAATCTCTTGTCAAATTGCATAAATTTGCTTCCACTGGTGCATTGGGAGAAACAAGAATGAAGTAGGAATCCAAACAAGATTTTTAGGCATTCTTGGACCCCATCAAACAAGATGTTGCAAAGGATGACTTGGAAGTTACGAAGGAGGTGATTACTTAGTATGTGGTCGAGCCTCTAAGGTTATACACAAAGATTATGACTATCAAATAAGGTATAAGCTAAGAAGCAACCCTAATACCATATGCACTATATGCCTATAAAGGCTTGGGGACGAGTTGCAACACAAGGTCATAACCCTTGCAATGGAGTACAAGATATGACAAACATTCTTAGTCCGAGGGCTAAAAATTAACATTCCATATATCTCTATTATAATATTAATTGATTGAAAATGTATTATTTTTTGAATATTAATGTAAATTATATTTTGTTGAGAACACATTAGGCCCTAGAATAGGAAGAGTAATATGGAATGTGAAAAATCATATAGGGTATATGAAATGTCATGGAAGGTGAAAGGTCACCTTATCTTCTATAAACAAATACTCATGACTAGATCTAAAGGAATTATAGTTTTGGAATGAATTGGTGTATATTATTTTGAGAGCTAATAAACCTTTTGTGAATTCAAGTGGTGACTTTGCACTTCCACTGATGGATTTATGGTATTGTCATGTGATGATGTTATGGATATCACAACTTAATGTTTCAAGCTCTTTGGGCCTGAGTGTGAAATTCTCTCATGTGACATCAATTATTGTGAGATCTCCTGTAAAGTGATCAGATGGTATATGTTGTGCTTACTTTATGTTTATGTCAATAAACTGCTTTATTGATTTGAAAATATGGTATGTGTAGAATTGTATGCTTCCTTATGCTTTCATGACATTATTTATTATGAACTTGTTTATGATCAAGGGACTATTATTTGTTGTATACTTGGGTTTTATTGGAAATTTTTCTAACACTACTTCTCTTGAGATTCATTTCATGATATTTAGTCATTGTTATATATATAGCATTCCATGTGTTTAATTCCCTTAAGTTTCTGACTTGTATCTGTTGATGGTTTTATTTATTCTCTAATGATTTTTGTTTGTTTCATCCAAATATAACTTTAAGCAACATGGTGGTAGTCAGGCTTACATACCAGATGGGACTCCCAAACCAAATAGTGTAGATTCCTATTGGAATCCTACATCGGGGTGATCCCCTTGCTATTGGTAGTACATTATATATCATCAACATGTCCCCAACCCCCAGTCGGGCAATGCCACTCAACCAGTACTACATAAATATCATTAATTTATTTACATAAGTGTAAAAGCTCAACTTTGTCATAAATTCCCATAATTAACCTTGACCTACCAATTTTTAATATTATGAAATGTAGTTTTATATGTTATGCAAACATTATACACCACACATAAATGTAATTCTATAAGCATACCATAATGTTGAAAAATACACAAAAAGATTTTCCTTGATGTTGTTTATAACATGATAGAATGATTAAAAAAAATTAATGGCATCATTTTTTTTGGTAATTGCAATGCTAACTAATTGTATGCAATCTATCAACAAACTACTAGACTTAACTTTGAAGGTATATTGTAATAAGTCTATTGTAATATGCATCATTTGGTTTTTGGCTAAAGATTATTGTTAAAGTTGTAAAAAATTTGATAGTGGTAGTTCATTTCCATATCATTAGTTTAATAGTGGCAATATGTTACTAGATTATAAATTGATATCAATATTTTCTATTGAAATTCAATTACTAAATGTAAATTATTGTATAATTAAAGATTTCTATAAGCTTTTATGCATATTCAAATAGTATGCAAGAAAATATGATGGCTATGAAAGTGGATATTCATTTAACTATGCATAACCATGACTATAAATTCTTGAATATTATAAAGAACTTAGATCATGATAGCAGTAGTGTCTTATAAAAGTGACTGATTTGATAGAAATATATTTTCATATCAATAATAAGAAAAAAATGGAAAAGGGTTGTGGCATTTCATATGAACATGCATAAATGATAATTTGTGTGATAAGGGTAACAAAAAATATTTGATGTTTTAATAATTTACTATCCAATAATGGGATTGGATGAGATGAAATAGTTTACATAGTAGCTAGGTGTTGCTGATTACATTGATTTCTCAAACCTCAGACATGAAAATGTATTTCTATAATTTGATGATTCAAAGATGGTGTTAGTATGAATGAGCCAATATACATCATGTATCTAATAAAATATTTCATTTTTATCTTTTGGGAAATCATCTAGTCTTTATGAATATATGGGTGATAATACATATTAAACCTAATCAATTAGGTTCATTATGTTCTAGAGATTATGGTATCTTCTTTTCCATTTCTAAACAAAATCTAGATGAAAATTTTCATTGATTGGCATTATTGATTTCTTTGAAAAAAAAAGTGTGTGTGAGTGACTTCAAGTTATTAATGCTACATAATCATTGATGATTGGACACATGTGCATGAAAATGAAATATCATTTTGCATGAATTATAACTATGGTGAATGTTAATGTTTGGATTATAAAAGTTATATGTATTAGAAGGTCTTGTTCCCTTAATTTCTATAATGGAAACATCTCCGCAGAAACTTGGTTTTAATTTCCATATATGTATTGTTTGGAGGTTGTATCCTTATTTTATATGCTTAATCGTAATGCATGAATTTTTTTATGTAAGTGAAAAATTGACAAGACCGATACCTTGTTACCTTCTTTATGTCTTGAGAAACATTGATGCATCTTGAGTATATTTAGCAAGATGTTAGGAACATAAATAACACAATTTTTTTATGGTTTTATGAAGTATGGTTGTGACTAATATTGCTAGTACGATTAAGAAGGGGTAACTTAATGCAATCATGGTGACTTCACCAAGATTCTGATAGCATGGAACTTAAGAAATAGTGAAAGGTAAAAGGAGTGAAATGTGATTTGTGATTGAAAATGTGAAAGTATAATGTTTACAATTATGTGAACATGACATGCAAGATTTGCACATAGAAGATAGGTTCTTTCTAAAATGCATGATTAATTATTATGTGGGAAAATTAAATGAACACCACCACCCATGTGAAATGAGAAGTCAGCCATGAATCCTGCTAATTGTTCAATTTTGAGGTATGCTCTGCTTGAAGGCCAAAACTACGAGGACACTGGAGTAGTAGGTACTGACACTTTTCAAGGAATCATGAGCTGGTAGAAAACATAGTTTGGTAATTAGAAAATTCTTCAAGGATACATTCGATAGTGAAAATAAAAATGTAACTTTGATTTTATTTTAAAACACATATTGACAAATAAGATTAAGAAAAAGTGGTAAATCTTTTTAAAATGAATTTTATGATTTTCTAAGATGGCACACAACTGAAAAATAAGAAGGTGAAAAGTAAATATTCTTTATGAGAATGTAAATTATTATTTTGATTTTGGAATATAGAGGAGCAACCACATGACATGTTAGACTCCTAACTATCAGGAAATAGTGAAAACCAGTTATGGTCGAAGAAGCGACAAGAACAATCCTCTATTTTTCCAACAGGGATGACCCTATATGGCTGATCTAACCACCAAAAGATAACATGAGTGAAATATGTATGAAATGGACTATGGGAAATAAAGGAATTATGAATTTAAAGGTGCTAGTGGGAGATAAAGACTAGACCTATACCCAAAACTAGTAGTACATTGCTTGGGTTGAGGAGCTGTAAATATGTGAAATATTTTTGATTAGTTTCCTAGTAGGAAAGGATCCTAGTGCTAAAGGAGGAACTAATAGAACTATATTTCATGTGTGGCCTCTAATGTATTTACAGGAATTCACGATACCAAACTTGTGGATGTGTTTAAGAAAAGGCTAAGAAAGGATGCACTTAGTGCACTTATGACTAAATTGATCATTTCTTTGACTAAAGAATTTGTTGAAAGTGTTGGATTCTACTAACATACAAGGGATCTCGATGACTGAGGTCCCAATTATACCTCACACCATTTGGTGTAGGATTCCCATCTGGCTATATAGACTGACCACCATTGCGAAAGGTTTAGGGGTGCTCCTTGGTTACAACACAAGCACAAGAGATCACAAGCACCTATTTAAGGTAGGACATATGTAAGGTTTGTGTGACACCAAATGTAGAATGCACAAGAAACTTCCATGGTTGGTAAAGGGACACCAGCCTCCAATTAGGGAAGTAATAGTATTATCCTAAGAGAGATCCATGAGCAGAAGAGAAACACTTGTTGACTAACTTGTAAATTAGTTCACAAGATAAACAAAAATCATAAATAATAATAAAAAATTCAAAAATATCCATATCTAGGAAACGAAATAGCTCATTAGTCTTATTATATATTATGCCAAAATCCAACAAAAATATATTAAGAATAGTATTACTACATTCACGATACATGCATGAAGAACTATTGGCTGAAGGAGCTTCTGATTATTAATGAAAGGTTCCAAGTACACTGTTACATAGGTTAAACACTAGATCTAGTAGTGGAACATGAAGCCACAACTTGCTTCTCTAAAGAATAATTTACCTCCTATGCAACACAAGAGAATCCAAGGAAAAATATAAGAATCCAAGCCCTTTTCTTGAGTTATGAGGAGCTATTTATAATAAATGAAAATGAATTTTGAGTTTCCCCATGACTTTTCAACTTCTATCACCTATGGGATACCATATAATGTTTCATATTTTGTATATGACCTTTTACATTCAACGTGTGCCTTTTCACATACCACATGTGTCTCTTGGAATCCATTACATTATAATTATTAGAAAAGAAAAAATACATATAGGACAATGGCTATACAAGAGATAACTCCTAATAAGACAAAATACTTTCAAATAGATAAATTGGTTGCTTCTTCATGGAACTCATTAGTGATGTATGAATGCAAAGTTATGAACTCTGTTTCTATGAATTTGATCCAAATTGGCACCTCGACCAAAAACCACATCTTAACCTCCATTGATTCTGTCAATATAGATCTGAAGCTGGATTATACACTATTCCACAACCATGACAATTTCATGTGAACTTTTGCTAGTGCAATCAAATGTTGTAGAATAAAACTCTTAGTAATCTCTAAGCCTTGCTATTATCATGCCCACTTGATCTACTAAAAAAACTTCTTCACTTCTTGCATGACGGTATCATTGTCTCTTGTCTCTCTAAGTGGACCCATTGAAGGAAACCCATGTTTCTGTTATAGGGACTCCAAATTACTATGTAGTTGACTATAAGCAACTATAATGTTAATTTCTTGTTTTCCAAGATAGGTGTAATTACGGATATGGAGTTGTAATTATACTCTATCCATATCGATAGAGATATTTTCCTTCCTGACCAAATTTTCTGGAACATCCATGTATTTGGCACCCAACTCGTGTATTAGATCGACAACTCCATTTCCAACCTTCATGAGCATTAAGATTTCTTATGCTTTCTTTTGTATCCCTGGAATGGATGACACTAATTAACGCAAGAGAATCATTTCATCATACAACTTCTTCATGTTATCCTCCATTAGTCCCAAATCTTCTTGTATAAATAATTTCTATTCTACCGTTTTGACACTATTGGAATATAACAATTTATTTTCGGTAGTGAGTTAGTCCACTTGTTGCTTTGCTACAACCAATTATTTTCTCAACCATGCATTCCAAAGCTACTGTGAGTTATCTTATGTTTCTATGGAAAAAGAAACATTAGCTACCATCACAGCATTAGAATTACTCTTAGTGTTTACGGTTATCACATTATGAGTGGATACAAAGAATGGATTTTGTAGATCATTTGGGAAGAATATTCATCTTTCTTGCAAGATCCTTTTCTGTAGCTAACCAAAAGTGACATTGCACAATCCATGACCCTATCTTCTAGTGTAGGGGTGATTCCCATCTCATCGAATGGGAGATGACGACCTATAAGAGGAGGCTTTGATGGGGAATATGACTCATCATCCATGGTCTCAATGGAATCTTCTTCCACCTTCTATGCTTCTATCTACTGTGCCAATTCTTATTCTTATAGCTTCTATGTGGCTTCCTCCTCCTATGAGTGTCTACGACTCTCTTCTTCTATTCTTCTTATTTCTTCCTCTTCTTCTTATTTCCATCTAAGAAGGTCATACTGATTCCTCTTCTCCTCCTCTTCTTGCTTCTTCTTTTCCTTTTCAGCCTCAATAACACTTTTTCTTAATTGATTAAATTTCCACTTTCTACTAGTCTCTCTTGCTAGATCATGATTTATATTTTTCCATGGAGTTGTTGTGCTGTTGGGAAATTGTTGCTTGTGGTTCCTCCTACATCTGTACATACGGCATTTGTGGAACTTTGGAAGCACCTACCTCATCTGCTAGGCGAGTCTTACCTAATGCATTGTACCATTTTTTGACATTTTCATCCTCTACACTAGCCATTGATAAATATCCCCAAGCATACCCTATCCTATCACAATGTTGGTTGAACACCTTTTTGGGGTCATACCTATGAAAGATCCTAATTCCAAAGTGAATTTATTCCTTTTTAGCATCTACTTCCTTGAGGATCATCAACTCATACACTCCAATTCTCAAAGGGAAAATGGGCTAAGGGGACTTCTTCCTCCTATGAAGCACTGCTGAAAATCCATTATTCAATCGATAAGAAACTTCTTGCAGGACTACTTTGTTAGTCACATATCGTGGCATAATATGGGTTGAATTTTGGCATCAAAAGCATCTAATATATGTACCATCTCATGCAACAAACCAATATTTGATGTCCTGCAATGCCTCGTTCACTTGGTCATTCATGCGAGGAGGATTAATCTCATATATCATTTGGAAAAGAACTGTGAAGAATTGTTTTGCTATTTTTGCATATACCCCTATCAAAATTATCTTTGATAACACCCAACAATGGATATAGAACAAGAACTTGTCTTTTGGGTTCGAGTTCCAGTTCATCCCTAAGAATGCATACCGAGCACATATCCCATCTAATAAAAAGGATGACATGTAGAACTCAAGTGCTTGATTTGCTTGCAATGCTGCTCTGGCCTGTCCAACATGTCACTACAATTCAAAGGAAAGGATATCTACCCAATTGAAGACTCAACCTCATGAAACAACCAAATTGAGCTTGTATATCCAATTCTATTCAGAGACTTCTGCATTCTTCCACCCATGTAGCCTAAAACACATATCAATAAGGTACTAGTAGACCATCCTCAACATTCTAGTTAGGTAAAATGCACTCACATAGTGTCAGAATTTGGCATGCTCTTGACACTAGGACTTGATGATTTCACTTATGTTGTGATTAGCCCATTTAGTATAGAATTCAATTTTGGCATACTCTCTGGGTTTAAACATCTTATAGTAGATATGAATGTCCTGTCCATAGTAAGTAGAAATATCACCACCACTCTCTCTATGTAGAACCAAATTTGTATAATCCATATGAGATAAGATCCGCTCAATGGCCTCTGTACATGACATCACCAAAAACCTGCATGCAATCCTATGTCTTCGAGATTATTTAATGTTGTTGTAAACTTCCTTATCCTATAGATCTTGAGGGAACTGCTTTTGCATGAATGTGTCTTTCATGTGCCTCCATGAGACTTCAAAAAATATATTATAAAGCACTATATATATGGAAGGATGGGGGCTGTAGGATTTGTAACTTCCACTATCTCTTCAACACATTATATTGAAATTTCTTTAGAAGTCACACGACGGGTAGTTGGAGGCATTGTTCAAATAGACGATGACAGTGTAATAATAGTTGAAGCTTGAACACCTGCATGTGGAAGTACACTCATAGTGACCAAATATTATCTTTAATAAATCCTTTATCTATTACAAGTAATAATTCAACAAACAATGTCCAAAGGAAAACTAGATGTAGTTAAGAGCATAAGCCTTCTGTAGGTGAGACTAAACAATTGTTGTGAGCTAAAACTGCATCAAGACAAAGGAGGGTGAATCTTGGAGTAAAAATAAAGACCTAAGACTCAATGAGGCTTCAAGATCTATTGGGATAGGGTCTGTGGGTCAAATTTTGAGTAAAATTTAATATATTTTTGTATAAAGTGTAAAGTCTTCGCAAACTGTGGAAGTAGAGCGTGAAGCTAGTATGAGTCAAAGGGGATTTATTCCCTTAGGTGGGTAGGTGATAGGAGGTTTTGAGACCCGCCCATGGTCTGTAGACCATGGTAGTGTAAGAAAAATGATATATATAGATGAGTCATAACGAGTCTAAAGAAGTAACTTTTTGGTAAGAATCATTGTATTGGACAAGAGGCTAAGGCAAGAAAGGTCGGTTTCCTGTACTTATGTGAAAGGGGAAGGATCCAATAGTTGAGTATGTGGAGACCTTGGTAAGTCCATAGACTGAGTGCACATGCCCTTGTAGCTAAGTGTGCTCGGAAAAGAAGTTTGTACTTGAAAAATTATACTTAATAAAGAAAGTTTTGAGCCAAATCAGATGCATCTGTATATTATTTCCTAATTCTACAAATTTATTTATCTTTGTTGTGTTTTGTGATTTACATAAATTTGATTCTTATTTTCTATGTGAAAGCAGTAGATTTGTAATATTCATGCATGTTATGAGTGAATATAAACCTTCACGAAGATCTAGAAGTTGTTTAAGTGCATTTAAAATAACTGTTTGTTTGGAAGGGTTAAAGGTGTGCGAAGGTAGAACTAATCCATAAGGATTACAAGAACCCATCACAATGGCCTATGGATGTAGAAACCTGGTTCTGTCATCCCACAATACTACTTTTGGTGATACTACAACCTGCGCTACATAGGTTTTTGCCGAAAGGGCCAATAGTTAGGGTTGTATTGGTTGGCAGAGATACAAATAACACTAAACCTAGGTTAGGCCCCATCAAGACAATAAATGGTTCCATTTCGAGGACCGGGATCTATCTGAGGAATGTGAGATGTCAAATAAGTTGTTCCCTACTAAGAAATAAATCAAAAAGTGGATCGATCGAAAGTTGAGCACATTTGTAGCTCAGGAGAAAGAAACATGTGGTTATCCAAGGAACAGTGGATGAATATATACCTGTACACAGATGAGACTAAAGCATTCTTCTATTTATTGCCTCATGAACTGTATGAGTGGCTATCCAGATTTGCAGATAGTCAGGGTACATGGAGGCTGGACGACTGTATTGTGTGGACCCCAGAGATAGTGAAGTGCTTGGAAGCATAAAAAAATAACATTTCATGGGCCATTGATCACTGGATTGATCATATCTTAGGAGGATTTATCATTGAGCTTGCAATCAATATGAGCATCAGCTATAATGGAGTAGAGTGTGTTAGAGCCTAGATTTACCTCATGCTAAAAAGGTAAGCTTCTAGGTCCACATCAAACCACGCTCAGCCTGGTAGCTAGCCCTACCAGGTCAGGAGAGGGCTCTCTCTGGGTTAATCTCAGCTAATTATGGTCACTAAGGGCTTGAGATGACTGATATAGCTATGAATCTTAGGCTAGGTAAATATGTAAAAGAATTTATTTGATAAAATGATGTTTTGTGGGCTCTAAGGAAAAGGCATATTTTGGGTGCAGGGAATGAGGCACAGTCTTGTAGGGATTTCGATGGGGCAAGGTAGGAAACTGTATTTGGCACTATAAATCAAGTGAGGTGGATGGATCAGACTAAGGAGGAGTTGAAGAGGGAAATAGAAGCCATGGATCCTCTCCAAACAGTGGAAAACATCAAGAAACTAAAGCAAACTTCAAGTAGAGCACTGTAATTTCAATGTATTCTACTTACACTCTTGCTTGTTTCAGTTGAGAAGAAATAATAGAGAAATGATACACATAACACATGAATAAATTCAAAAATACATAAGAAAGCACTGTACCAAAACAAATGCCACAGGGAACCCAAAGAATGCTGCAAATCCTGGTCTCAATTCCTTAGCCAAAATACTGATATGAGTGTACAATGAAGCTCAAGGCTTTCTCAAGAGTCCAACCATGCTAATGACTGATAAAAAGAAAAATATAGATAAACAGAGCTCATCCTTGCCTCTAGGGGTTGAGCTCACATGTTTAGGAGCTGATCCAACTGATCCTAAACTGAGAACTAGAAACTAGGAAACATAACAACATGCCTCTAGAAACAAGGAAACTGATTCATTTAGTTTCAAACAACCTCTAAACTGATGAATCTACCTCTACAAGTAAAAATATAACATATTTACATCATGATCCATAAATTTTAATTAAATTACATCATAAATTTTCCATTAGGAAAGTGAAAAAGTCAAACTAGGCAAAGCTGGGCGAAAAACAGAGCAAAACTTGGTCAAACTGGCAATTTTTCCTCTACGCGTCGTGCCTGATTCTCTATGCGCCGCACCTATTTTGACCCACTTTTGGAGGCCTTCCCGATGTCCAAATTAGGCTTGTTGGAAAGGTCTACTGTCCAACCCAAGTGGAATTTTTCAATTTGGCCTTCATTTGCCCTGTCAATTCAAATCTCCCAAGGCTGCTTCCTGTGTATCAAAATAGGGGCAGTGAGGTCATGTTTTGAGTGTTTTTGACCTCTTTGAGGGCTCAAAACCTGCCAAACTTTCTTGGCCATAGGTAGGTAAGCATAAATTTTCATGAAAAATCTAGAAATGAAAAGTTTTTGTGATTTGGAGCCCCCTAGCCGAAGCGAGCGCCACGTGGCGTGACACATAGGGAGGAAAACTCTCTTTTTTGTGCAAAAAATTTCCAAAATGAAAAAATTACTCCAAATTTTTTGAAATTTGGGCTGGACCTTCTTTATCAAGAGCTATGTTGAGCCAAGGATGCCTCAGCCAATATCCGAAGTCGATCATGCTCCCTTTGCCTCTTTTGCCTCTTTGATGCCTTAATTTTGCCTTTAAATTCCTAATTCGTGCCTTGCAAAATTTGTTCCTTGCCATGTATTGAAAATCCATGTGTCTTAGTAATGCCTTGTCCTTGTTGGCCTTGTTCAGCAGTCTCTCTAAGTGGATGTTGACTCTCTCGAGCCAAGACTCCTGATCAGTGTTGATCTCTTGCTCAAGTGAAGTGAACTCCACCCTCCTCCTTTGGGCACCTTGGCGATTCTCCCGAATGTTTTGTAACTCCATAATCATCTACTGATCTTCAAGCTACTTATTCCTTTGCTCCAAGTATTTTATAATCCACTTAGCCCTCTCCAAGCTGAGGGACAAGGCTTTGATTTTTGTCTGCTGCTCTTGGATGATCTCTTTGAGATTTGTGCTTTGCGGGTCCATGTCTGTATCAACATCCTCAATAAGAATAAATTCCCGCTCACCAGAAGACCCCTCATCCTATATTGGCCTCTTGCTTTTGTCCTAATCCTGTGGTGCTGATGCTATAAGCGAGGCCCCTTCCACCCCAAGTGGAGATAACATTTGCTTTGTTGCCACGAACAACTGCCTAGTGCCCTTCTGATAAGTAATAAAAACTGGCACACTGACAACCTATGTCTTATGACTCTCATGCTGATAAGAAGGACCACCTGTCTCATGTAAAGCCTTTGAAGGCCCTTGAGGAGCTGTGAAAAACTTAGGAGAGATGAAATCATCCCAAGTGATGCCTTGCAAGCCAAGCTGATGAATAACCACAATTTTAATAAGAGAAAAATGATACATATTGTTAAACTGCCGCTGAGGGGTCTTGTGCTGCACTAGAGTGGTCATCCTTTCGATATTTTGGCACATGAAGTAAGGGATGTTCATCATCTGTACCCAGGTAAACTGCATCAGTAGCTTGATATGATAAGCATACAAACGGGAGAACTAGCCCTCACAACTAAAATACTTCATGATCAATTTCATTAAAGGAGCATATTCATCTCTAAGGTACCGAAAAGGAAACACCTTCTTGAGCTACCTCAAGAAGCCGAGCTTAATATACGGTTCATAATGCTACCAACCAATTTTCTGCCTCTTGTTCCATGGCTCTCCAGTGTTAGGTATGTCGGTTGCTATTGAAATGGATTCTGTTGTTAATGTGAAAGTGACACCAGCTGGAGTGGCTTGATCACCATGTAAATGTAGTACAAACAAATGAGCCAAGTCATGATGAAACTGAATGCTAGCAACCTTCTCACAAAATTCATAACATTTCTGATGTTGGAAAAAAGAGATGGCAAGAGGGCAGGCCTATAATTCAGCAAGGGTGGTTGGTTCTTCTCTAATATGTTTGCCACCTCTATGAGGCCTCCTGGGTGCATGTCCCTATGTAGGTGAGTCACTTTGGGTCTCCTCTTCATAATCATATGAAGGATCAGATGCCATGTCTGCTAGTAGATAAACTGTCTTGGAGAAATAGGTGTTGATATGTCAAACTATCTTGGACTACCTTTGATGATGTGTTTGACCTTTTCTACCAAGGGAAACAATGAAATGAGGGACTGTAAGGGGAGGGAAAAATAGTGGAGGATTTAGGGACTGTTGGGATAGATTTTAGTTAGGGAAATATGGGATGTTTTGGGAGTTTTTGTATAGGATTAGGGTTTGGGAATTTTACATTGGGGATTTTGGGAAAGGGAACTTGGGATAGGGGATTAGTGAATTTAGGGGGTAGGGGAAGTTAGGGAATAATGAAATCAAGGGACAAATGGGATAAGGGAGCGATGGAGGAATGATAGACTTGGTAGCAAAATAGTTAATCAAACCCTAGGCAGCAAGTTTCTTGGAATTTAAAATGGTAGGGTTTGATTTTTTAAACAATTACCATTCATCAACCATCGTGATATAGCACCAAACTTGAACAAAAAATAGTGATGGAGGCTCTACCTACTTGTCACAAGGAAAATCCGTGTGATTTTTGGTGATTTGGGGCAAGTTTTAGTAGTTTTGAGCTCTCTGGTTGTGTGCACCGTACATCTAGCCCAATGCACCGCGCATGGTGAGTGCGCCGCGCCTCCTGCCCAGTGCGCCGCACCGAGCAACTTGTGCATTTTTCACCCAAACTTTATTACTCACTCACCAAAATCATTTTGCCTTGCTTCTCTTTGCTCTTGGAGTACAAATGAACTTCAAACATTTAGAGAAATGATTTATACATGAGCTTTTTAATTTTATTTTTACCAAACCCACTTTCATAATATTTCACAGATGCCTTTATTTCAAACTCTGTTTTTGGACTTTTTCACTTCTTTTTGGGTTTTGTGATGCACTAAATTACCTGAGCTTTGCTTGTTTTGTAGATGTTGGAGCTTTTTGGGCTAAGGAAAGATACTAGGGTGCATATGAAGGAATTTACAATGAGAAAAACAAAATTTTCATGATTTTTGTACAATAAAAGCTAAATACTCTGTTTTTTTCCTCAAAACAGAGTTTTGAGGAAAAACACAATTTTGAACACTTGGCGATGAAATTTGTTGATGTCGAAACCTCCTCATGGCCTGTTGGTTGCTTATTAAACACTTTGAGACATTTTTTGACGAAACCCTAATGAAACCCTGGACCTAATTGACAATGAAACCCTAAATGGACCTTTGCAATCTTAAAGATAAAAAAGGTGAATGTATATGTTTTTTAATGATCAAATGTGAACCAACAGGTAGATGACATGAGGGAAACTATGGGAAAGCCACTCTAGTGAGATGATCCATGTGCCTAATGGAATGCAGATGACTGGGCGGGACTCCTAATATGACATGCAACAAGAGGATTTGATCTCTAATGGAGGGATGAAGATACTGACACTAACATTGGCTCCAATGGGGATGGTAGCTCCTTGGAGGTGCCAAGAAATACATATCACTGTGAAAGCTGACAATGCCTTCTTCCATTGGGCTATGGAGTCAATAACTTCAACGAAACAAAACTGAAATCTTGACTTAAAGACTCAATTTCAGGACTTAAATTGACTCAAAAGTGACTCATTTTCAAGACAGAAATTGACTGACAAACCTAACTCAAATGAACCAAACCAAAACTCAATTCAAACTCCAGCTTTATAGCCTTCACCTCGGGACCCAAGCTGAAGAATGAAAACAATACACTCTTGCAATGGAATTTAAACACATTGGTATATACTGTTAACACCCAGGTTGTTCCCTATGACTCCCAAGGGAATATGGCTGGGGTAACCACTAACCAATCTTTGGACTACAACTTCTAGCCCAGCTGTAATCAGAGAGGGCTCTCTCTGTTAGGTTTGTCTCTGTTCTATGGAGATTTTAGGCTATTTATGAAGTGAAAGGTTTCTTTGATTTATGTTTGGTTGGGAGGATGTTTTCTGATAGTTTTGAAGTGTTCTCTGAAGGTTAAATTAATCCATTGGGCAATGGAGTCTGTGGCTGTTGGTTTCTTGAAATCCTGAGTTTGGTGCAGCTGGAGTTACAGGGCCTTTATATATTTCATGAAACAAAATTCAGATTGTGATAATGGAGTGTAAACAACCAGTGAAAAGTAAAGAATTTTTCACTAAGCTGGGATGTGAGAGAGGGATGTATTCCTCAGGAGCAAACTTGAATTCCTGAAACAATAGATCACTGTGATGATATAGTGTGAAAGGTAGCATTTAAGAATTACACTTTCATTACCATAACTGAAGAAAAGACATTTAAAATAGCTTAGATTGAGTTCAGGGTAATTCGTGATTAAGTCTTGGACTATTCTTTTTCCTAGCTATTAACTTGTTTAAACAAGGAAAACATGAATGATATATGAAAGACAACAAACACATAACAAAGAGTTACAGGAGAAACTTATTGAGTCATGAGATATGCAGGAATCCTGCAACATTTAGCTGAACAGCAGCAAAACATCAAGAGACACAGAGCTTTGGAAATTCCATCATCCTTTGTATTATTTCTCTAAGGATTACAGCAAAAGAAGAGCAGAAATAGATATGAACAATCTTTTACATCCAATGTCCAACCCCTACTAACAAGTGTGAGGGGGAATATATAGCAGTCTCATACAAAATATCTCAAGCATTTAGTCATCTGAGAGGGAAAATATCTTCTTTAACTCGTACAGAGATTGTAGATGAAAAGTTATTACAATCTTTAATGAACTTTAAAGGCTCTT
>APFE030692316.1:64196-78823 GCA_000404065.3 Pinus taeda | reverse complement strand
TGGTTGGTTGGCAAATTTTTCAATGTGGGGCAAACTCACATGGTCATAGCTAGAGAGCTTGTATTTTAGCCTTCTGAATGATATGGAATGATTAGGGTCATAGGGCTTCCAAAGGAAACTGGTTTTCAGGCCAAGGCATTCTAGCTTTCTATCAGCTTCTTTCCAGCCTTCCCTTTTGTTTAAGACAAGGTGGGCCAATTGATTTTTTACCTTTAGCTGTGCCTTCTTGCCCTTGCCTGCAAAGTGCACCATATCAACATTCCCAAATTGCCTGAAATATTCAAGGGCAAATAGTCTCATAGCCACATACTTGGGTAATCTGTATGGGGGTAATTCACACCCATATATTCTGATCACGGTGTAGTGTTGGTAATAGTACCAATCCCCTATGCTGTACGCCTTGGATAACTGCAGGATCCTCTGCATCTCATCAGTCAGTCTTGGAGGAGGCAAGCTTAGGAATAAAGACATGGCTGGGTGGATGAAGAGGTCTATGAAGTCATAGTAGGTATATGGAGAGTAGGTGCTGTTATGAAACACTGAGGTCCAGTACACCACTGACCTTGGATTGCCTTCTGCATCTGTTCTCTTAACATCAAAGGAGAACTTCTCATGTTGATAATATAGAATGAGGTGGTAGATGTAGGAGGTGTATCTGAACACCTTCTCTCTTGACAGGTTCAAGAACTGCTCATGCATCTTATCTGAAATATATGTGGCATAATCATAATAGATTGGACTCTTGCCAGGGGAAAACATAGTCATCATTACTAGCACAGTTTCATCAATAAATTCAAGTGATTTGTACCACAAGATGGAACTGATCATGTATGCAAGATCTATACCTAGTTGATTGAGGTAGCCATCAAAAATAGGAGGGTACAGCACAGTGTCAGAGTTTGTAATGAACAATTGGTTGAGCTTTAGGATTTGTGCATTTGTTAGCATCTTAGCTCCTTGGTTGATCAAATCCAATAGAGACAAGGGGACCAATTTCTTCTGGGTCTTGAACTGCAACATCTCTCTAATGGCCTCATGGGTTATGTAGAATACCATTGAGCTTGAAGGCTCAAGCACAGCTCTTTGCATGGGGTCATAGCAGACAGCACATAGATGAATTAGGTCAGGGAATTGGTTGACCTGAGGGAGCCTGAATATTGGGAGGAAGGAATCCCAAATGCCTAGTATGTCTGTCCCATCCTTATGTTTGGCCTTAAGTTCATTCAGCAGGTGAAGGTGGAACTTGCATTTTGATGAGGAGTCTTCTGAGATTTGGTAGTCCAAGTCTGCCAAATCCTGCCACTCCAATTCTCTCTGTGGGGCATTTGAAGGAGCAACATTGAGGGCAACTGGTGCAACTAGAGTCTCCATGGTTACTTGGATTGTTTGGCAAATAAACTGTTGTTTCTTAGACTGGGCAATAGTAAAGAGCACTGCCTGACTACAGAGGAAAATTTGAAGAATGAAGGGTAACAGGGCAAGTCCACAACAATTGAAATACTGTTTTGGTTCCTTGAGGAGGCAAGTTTTAGTCTTTAGCAGACCTTTCTCAACAATTGGGTGTAGGTTCCGGGTTTTAGTTCACGACTGTGTGAACGAAAAATGTGGGTTTTTAGTGAAAATTCAGTCTAAAATGGCTCGGCTAGTGAATTTAGACCGTTAATTTTTCAAGAGGGAGCTGGGTGCAGGTAATTTTATGGTGAATTTATGTGTTTTCTGTGCTCACAGTGATTTTTTGCTATTACAGAGAAAAACCAGGTTTCAGAGAAGTTTGCACGGACAAATACCTGGTAAATCGATGGCATGGGTCGGAAAAGCAGGTGGGTAGGCACACTGAAGACCTCCTGGTTGTTTCGAGCAGGTTGGTGAAGTTTTGGTCGTAAAACGCATGCAGAGGGCGTAGCAACGCTTTTTGCAAAAAGTGCAAAAAACGCGCAAAAATTGACGAAATATGGCTTTTTCGGGTCATTGGCGCCTTTTTTAAATGATGTCAGCATGACATCACCAGGTGGGTCTGGGTTGGATGACGTCATCATGATGTCATTAGGTGACGTGGAGGCCTATGATCGGTCCACGGGGGCGGTGAGGTGGTGGACAGGTGGCGCAATGGTGGACAGGGCGTGCGGTCATGGCGCTGACGCGGGCAGTGAGGGGGCGCTGACGTCGGCAGACAGGTGGCGCGATATCGGACCACTTCCTATATGGCGAGGAATCTGTTAGAGGGGGCTCCGATGGAATTTGGAGGCGACGCGTGGACCCCGCGTGACATCAGCGTCTGACAGATATCTGACAATATCTATCGGACGTCAGGGCCGGTCTGAAATTCACGTCGACCGTTGGATTTAAAAGGCTTGATCGGACGGTCATCGGGCCAGGGATCTGCACGGAGGATACGGCCATCGGGCGGGGATTAAAATATCATTTTCCTTGGAACTTGTGCCTGGCGGGACCCTTCAAAATTTTAAAGAATTCGGTGGTTTTGCAATGTATTTCTTTGTTAAATCATATATAGCCGTGAACTTTGGAAAAAGGCAAAACTATGGTTTATCAATGATCTTTCGCAACATCGCTTAAGCTGTTAAAAACTTAGGATAAGCGGGTTTTTAATGAAATTTCATGAAACAAGCGCAAATGGGTCCCGACCTTAGGATAAGGCGGAGAAAGTGGGTTTTTGCGTATATTTTGCTTTTGAGCGGGTATAAGGGTGCAAAAAGGGTTTTTTCAAGGGTTTTTAGGAAAAGTGAAGGATTGAATGGGCCAATGAGTTCTGGGTAGATAAGAGGTTAGGCTTGGGTTCTTGAGCTAACCAGATGTTAATTCAATTCTCCAGTATTGAAACATATGGCTATAATGCCAAGGAGGGGAAACTTATAGAGTGCTTAGGGTTTATACACCATGGTGTTATAGTAGTAGGGAAAGGGTAACATAGGGAGTTAAATAGTACAAGTTAGAAGTCAATTTGGAGGGGGAGGATGAATGAGGAGTGATGTTACTAAGTTTTCTTGAAAAAAACTTAGTTTAAAGAGTAGATCAGAATGAAAAGAACTTTACACAAGAAATGTGGCTTCTAAAGGCCATAAGGACCAACAAAAAACCTTGAATCTCTCTTATAAACACAACTGGTGAAGGGAGGTTAGTAATGAGTTATGAATCAGGAAAGAGGGAAGTTAGACATGCTCCCTTATGTTCCTTTCCTCGTATTTGATTAGCAAAATGAAGCTTGGAAGGAACACCACTTCTGCAACCCCATCTACCTACCCAACTATTTTGCCTAGCATTTTTTTGTTTCTTCTTGGAGGGTGCACTTGGACTTGCAGACCCTTTATGTGCCTTTTCTTCTCCATTCGCTTTTCCCTTTGATTTCCTATCTAGCACTACCCTTATTTCTTCCAAGGCCCCAGATTAAGCAGTTGGGAACCTTAGTTTCTCTGCCTAACTACTGATCTGTCAAGATTAAACAGTTTGGACAGATTTCTTTCTCTATTCTACAACAGAAAAATTGAAACATGGCATGATCCAGATTAGACTTTTGGATCATCCATCAAAATTTAATAGACATTGAAGGCATGTACACACCTTGCTTTTCCTTGAAAATATGGGATCTTTGTACCAGCAAAGCAGAGCATATTTGGCATTTGAATTTTCCAATCATAAAATATGAAACCTATTGGTATAGGTATCCAACATGCTGTACAAACTACAGATTACAATTTAAAAACAAATAACAAAATTGTAGTTTTACCAAAGCGATCCTTACTTGGCATACCGAAAGGGTCTTGGCACTTCATTAACTGCAAACGATCCGCACCATAAGAAAAATCGGTTAGAGTGACAGAATTGGCACGCTTAAACCCATTGATTCCACGCGAATCGGGATATTGGTGCACTAGCACGAGTATTATGCTCGGATCCGCGCCAATTGGCACGTCTGTTCCAAAACAAAATGCGCCAACCCGTTCACTGTTAAAATTGGCGCGACTCTTCCTGATGAAATGATGCCAATCGCCAAAACTCTACCTTCAGTATCTCTATCACACGCACCCGCTCCTCAACATGCTCTGATACCAATTGTTGGAGCAAACAGTGCGCAGTGAAAATTTAAAGGCATACACAGCACATAAAATCATACAATATAAACACAAGGATTTAACGTGGTTCACCCAAAAAATATGGGCTACATGCACCAAAACAGAGGCATTGGCAATCTTATTATTTAAAGGAGATTACAATAATTTATTTTCTCACACACTCTCTCTACCATTCCAATATCCTGTATGGGCATATATTTTATAGCTAGGAGAATAAAACTGAATCAGAAATTCTCTCACAACAAATATAGGATGCATTAACTCCTCCTTAACAAAATGGAGCTAATATAGCAACAAATCCTATTGTTGTCACCTACATGAGATTTTTTCCCAATTTAATAAAAATGGAAATCTCAACAATGGTATCAACTCCAACTCTCAAAGATAAAGCAATAGGTAAGAAATCTTCATCTAAATCCACTCAAACCACTCCTACTCAATCAAATTCTCCATCTCTAGCTAAAACCCTGATAGTCTTCGATGAAATGGAATATAACATAGTGGAAGTTATGGAAAAGACTAGGGGGAACATTACCTCTCATAAGCATAGCAAGCTAAAACATCAACAAAAACTATTACGCAAAGTAATAAAAGAAGTCCCTACTTCTCCTCTTTCCACTAGTGTAATCTTGCAAGTTTCCCAAGATATGGGAAGGCATTCTAATACCTCATTAGACAGAATCAATCTGACCGATATTGCTCTAATTACAGGAAGATCTAAATCCCATACTCCTCCTTTTCTTTTGACTTTTGAAGTTTTCAAAAAAAATCTATACAACTGTTTAGTTGACTTTGGAGATTGATCTAACATTCTACCATGAATAGTTTGTGCCAAGTTGAATGTTGAACCCCAAAATTTTGTTGTGCACATTGTGCATTTAGATCGATCCCATGTCGAAGTTACAAGATAGATCAATCAAGTCACTATTAGAATCTGATCAAACCCTAAAGTGTGTCAAGTCATTGACATTCTAGTGGATGATATCCCTGAGTTCTACAGTTTAATCCTTAGTAAATACTGGTCAGAAAAGCTTCATGGCTATTTCTCAACTGGATGGTCCCACATGTGGCTTCCCTATAATGACAAGCCAAATCAAATAAGGGTTCACCGTGAAAAACATAAAAAATAAATTGTTACGGAACTTGAAGGACAAAATGAGTGAATCACGTATAACAGCAATATCATCGGAATATACTCAATTGAATCATTCCTAGGAAATTTTTATGCAAATATCTCACCTTTCTTAGAAAATTTTGTTTTATCCAAAGTCGATATTTTTTCTAAAACATATACTTCTAAGTGTGTAAATTTTGTAGATAAGCGTGTAGTTAGCTCTTTATTTGGAAATTATTTTTTGACTGATCCAAATCTAGTGATGGAGCTAGAGCAGGATGCATATTATTTAGTCCAAAAGGGTAGAAAACAATGTTAACATGCAGACTCGAATTTGAATGCACAAAAAACAATGTTGGATATGAAGCATTGGTTCAAGGGCCATATAGTTCTATTAGCCTTAATACAAAACATCTACAAGTGTTTGGAGATTCAAAAATTGTTATAAAATAGGTAAGAAATACTATACACTATTTGTCTAGACATTTTAAACATTACCAATGATTATTCCATGACCTGACTTCTCACTTTATAATGTTTAATATTTCCCCTATCCCAAGATTCCAAAATGCAGGTCCCGATCTGCTGGCTAATGTTGCATCCAAGCTTAGTCCACTGGGAGATAATAGTTTCGATCGCTTTGCTATTGTATTGATTTTTAGGCATTTATTCCCAAAAATATCATCAATTGGTGAGTCTTTAATAAAAGTCTAGATATCATAATATTTCTAACATCTGAAGGCTCATATCATGACCAGATAATTGATGAAGATCAACATGACAACCATCTTAAGCAAGAAGCGACTATAAATTCCATACATAAGTATGTGATTAAGCTGGAAGACTTATATGATCTTAAGGAAATATTCAAGAATCCCACCAACTCAAAAATTCAAAGTTAAACTTTGAGGTTTGAATTAGTTAATCTTGGAACTAACCTTAAACCTCAAAATATCAATCTAGGTCTAGGTCTTACACTGAATGAAAAATCAGGCTTCATTCATTTGCTGAAGAAATACCAGAATGTCTTTGCTTGGATCTATGAATATCTAAAGACATTTGATACCATGATATATGATGAAAAGCTTGTGAAACATAAGCTAAGAAATATTCACTAAAATCTAGAAAATTAGATCAAATCCGAATTGAATAAACTATTCAAGGAAAAATTTATCTTTCTTGTCAGGCACTCAAGGTGGGTTTCTAACCTGGTTCTTGTCGGAGAAAATAATGGTGATATTCAAATATGTATAGACTTTACAAATCTCAACAAGTCTTGTGAGAAGGATAATTTTCCATTACCTCCCATGGAACAAATACTGCAATCAGTTGCAGGCTCAGAACTAATGTCTTTTTTGGATGGATTCTCAAGTTACAACTGGATTCTAGTACATCCAGCTGACTAGTTGAAGACTAAATTTTGAACCAAATGGGGCACCTATGCTTATCAAAATATGCCATTCAAGCTAATAAATGCTGGCGCAACATTTCAAAGAGCCATGGAGGTAGCTTTCAAAGGCTTGATTAATAAATCAATGGTAATCTATTTAGATTATAGAATTGTGTACTCGAAAAGTTGCGGTAATCATTTAAAGGATTTAAAAAAAATATTTGAGTGTTTTTGGAGGTATGATATTTCTCTCAACCCCAAGAAATATTTCTTTGTTATAAGTAAATGAAATCTTCTTGGATCTATTATATCCAAAGAAGGGATTCAAATTGACCCTGATAGGATAAGAGAAATTTCTAAAATTCCTTTACCTCATAAAAATAAGATAATGGAATCTTTCCTAGGTCAGATAAATTTTGTCAAACTATTTTCCCCTGACTTTTCATGAATTGTTTTACCTCTTGAATTGATGATTAAGAAAAAATTTCTTTTTAAATGGGGACATATAGAGCATGAAGCCTTTGATATGATTAAACAAGAAATCTTTAATGCTCCCTCGCTAGCAACCCCAAATTCTTCTAATAATTTCATTTTATATACCTTTGCTTCCGAGAAATCATTTGCAGCCATATTAACATAGGTCAACGATGATAAATGAGAAGCATTGATTTTTTCTTTAACTCTAATTTGCAGGGGGCTGAATTAAACTCTTCAGATGTTGAAAAAAAAGCTTTCGCTATTTTCAAATCAATAAAACATTTAAGACTTTTTCTCCTAAAAATCCACACCAAGGTAATAGTATCGTTTAGCAGTGACAAATATGTTAATACAAACAATGTAGGAGAGAAAAGGGAAAATTGGGTAACAACACTGCAAGAATATCACATAGATATTAGACCAGCCAAAATTGTAAAAGATCAAGGTTTCTGCAGAATGTTAGTAGGAGCATCTAAATTACCAACACTACAAGATTCAGGTGATGATATACAGGTATACGAGGTAAGCCTCAACGACACTGAATCTAGATATGTTGATTCCATTCTTTATTTGAGAAATGGATATGCCCCTACTCAACTAAATTACAAAAGAAAAAGCGCTTTGAGGTTAAAATCTAGACAATACCAAATCATCGATGAGGTGTTATTTAGAATAAATTATTATTCTATTTTGCTTAGATGTCTTGAAAATATAAGGCAGAAAAGGTTTTGCAAGAAATCCATGATGGACCAGCTAGTGGACATTTCAGAGGGGACATAACACACATAAAATCCTACACGCTGGCTATTATTGACCAGCCTTATTTAAATATGTATATGATTATGTAAGGAAATGTAAATTTTATCAAACAACTACTAGGAGACAGAGGAAACCCACATTACCATTACAACTAGTCGACATTGAAAAGCAATTTGAAAAATGGGGACTGGATATAATAGGTGAGATCATTCCTCACTCTTCAAGGAAGCATAAATATATCCTTACAGCAACTGATTACTTCACAAAGTGGGTGTAATAAATTCCACTTAAGGTAGAAAATTCTAAAAACATCATTGAATTTATTGACCAATTTATTATTATCATATTTGGTTTGCCATTTGCCTCATCTTTAATAATGCATCTTATTTTTCAGGCAATGCTATGATAAAATTTTCTCTTAAAAGAGGTTTTAAACTTAAATACTCTGCTAACTATTATCCTCAGGGAAATGGCTTGGCCGAATCTAAAAACAAAAATCTCATAAGAATTATTAAATGAACCATTGATGAATGTTAGAAAAAATAGCACAAATCTTTAATATTTGTTGTATGTGAAGATCGAGTAACATAGAAGGCCTCAATAGACACTTATCCTTTCAATTTGGTCTATGGGAAAGAGGTTTTCCTCCCTACAATTGTAGCTATTCCCTCTCTAGCCCTAATTCAATTTATTAAAGGAACCCCTTCCTCTTCTATGCAAGTGAGAAAATAAAAAATCCTTAAGCTCGAAGAAGAAAAGGAAAAGGCCAAAATCACACTTGCACATCATCAGTAGTTAGTCGAATTGTCTTTCTATTCAAATTTTGTGAGTTCCAAATCCTTCCAACTCGGAGAGTTGGTATTGAAATAACATAAAACGCATGAGGAAAAAGGTTAGCATAACAAATTCCAAAGAATGTGGCTTGGACTGTTTCATATCGTGGAACATGTAGGCCCATCAACCTTTTTATTGTCAAATCTATTAGGTAAGAGAGATTCTCTACCTATTAACGGGAAAGTCTTGAAAAAATATTTTTCAGAGAAGATAACCTCTTCTATTCATTGCATATTATTTCTTTTAATTTTTAGGAAAATAAAATTTTAGTAGCATTTACTCTTAGCCTTTATAATAATAGTCTCTTTTATATTTTGACTTTTCGCTTGTATAAGGAGAGATTGTTAAGAAGATAATTTTTACATTCGAAACATAAGATAAGTTCTATCTCTCTGAAATTGCTTGTCCTCTATCAAAAATTAGTTATCCTTTGATGAAACTCAACTTTGTAAAAGAACCTTTGTTCTACCATCATTTGAGAAAAGTATCTATAACAAATCAAGGACTCTCTACAAAATAACATCTCTAACTCTATAATTGTCATCCACGACATCTTAAGAAGTCAATGATTCTCCCCATCTAGTAAGATTTCATTTTTTTATAGTGTAATTATAAAATATGCTTAAACTTAAAGGATAAGAGGTCTCATCAAGAGTTGACTTACCATGTTATAGGGAAATAATTAGCTGACATTACCAATATTGCATATCAAAATAGGGTAATGGATTGAGATTATATCAATCAAAGACAAGGGGTCCCATCAAGAGCCAGCTTCTTCAGTTAAGTTACAACCAATGAGTGTTGTTGTCAATTTTGGTCACCAAACCAAGACAATGGCCTTTAGGGAGAAAAATGAAAATTTTAAATAAAAGAGAATTATTTTGAAAAAAAGAAAAAGAAAGTAAGTATATTAATCTGAACTTATCTTTCAAAATTTGCATTCTTACCGAGATGGGATACTGAATCATTGTTGGTTGAAAGGTAACCCTATCAAGGCTATGGACGCGTTCTGGCAGCAGAGGCTCTACCTATGACAATTGAGTACAACTAAAAGTTTATTTGTGATAGCCCACTATTTTTATCTTTAGAACCCAGCAATGGTTGATGTAGACAAAGCAATTTTCATATTGAAGAGAATAATAAAATGGATGATAATTAAGTAGATTTGTTTATATTATTCAGAGAAATGTTACTATCCTATATTTCATGTATTTTATTTTCTGAACTACCTTTATTTTGGAAGTTTTTAGAAATTTCAAAAAACTGTCAAAGATAATTGGTTCTTCCAACAAATCACCAATTGTTTTGCTATTAAACAACCCCCCAATTTATTAATATAATAACCAATATTCTCTCAATAAATGGGGACCCTTAAAAAATCATTCCAGAAAACAAATTTAGCATTTACACACTTTCTCTTAATTTTTTTTTGAATGAGACAAGATATCAAGTCAAAACCCTTTCAAAGCTAGCAATACTTTCCTTTTTACGTATCACTGGACCAAGTGTGTCAAAAGTATTATTAATAAGAAAAACACATGAAATGTGATCTAAAGGAATCATCACGCTTAACCTAGATATCATTAGGATTTTTAGTAAAAACTAGGTTCTAAGGAATTTCCTCTCAAAATAAAGCCCATATTGCATTTCACAATTCAAAAAGGGCGCACCCTCACAAAGTACACTTAAACATGTGAAACGTGATATTGTGATGCGATGCTTAACCTTATTACATCGCATCAGAAATACATAATAAAGGCTTGAAATATTACAATCCACGCGATCTTGTGAAATGCGATAAAAGCCTAGACCTGTTTGGAGCCTATGTTATAAAGTAACACTTACGTCCTTTACACAAATTAAAAACGCTTTATAAGGTAAATCCCCTTAAACAAGCTACACTTTGAAAAAAAACAATAAAGAGAATCTTGCATCTTGCATCCCGCAAAAACAAAAGGAACTTTAATGAAAGTGCATAATCAAAATGAGATAATGTGATTTGCAATATTGCATCACAATCACAAAATCAACATTTTTGCAAATCAAAGCTTGTAACCTTAAAAACATTTTCTTCCCATTTTATGACACGGAACGTTAATGATAAATAAAGGTAGCAATAACAATCATTGGTGGGCATTTTTTTGGGTTAATGGCATTTATGTTTGAAAATCGGCTCAAATATGATATGATCTCTTTTCATCTTCATTTAATTAAAACTCCTTTCTTGTCACCTTTTCAAGGTTATATGTATCATTCACTCTTATTTTCATTCTCGCCTGTGTCTATTTGATAGCTCTTTCTTTGCTTCATTTTACGAAAAATCCATAGAAGCAATCGTTAGGAGTAGTGGCGAAGAAGGGAAAGGAAGCCGTGTCTGAAAAGTTAGAAATGATCCCTTTATTCTCCAATACTACGTGCAGTAGAGACGACAGAATTTCAACATGGGTAAGCATGTATTATTTGTTAGAAGAGAAACCAAGGCCTCTAGTAGCAAAGGCCATAGTTGATGCTCATGTTTCCTTCGACACCTCTTACTTTGAGACAACATGCTCATTTCTACACTACATAGTCACAAGGTTGAAGATAATCCCATACACAAATATGGTCAAGTGGATAATTGATGTGGTGGACATCTCGGACAGAGATTTCAAGAATAGTAGGCATGACGTTATGGGATATTTAATAGACAACCTACAACTTATGTACAATCTACTAGAGCCACAAATTCTCTACAAAATAGTTCCTCAAGAAATTTGCTAAGGAGAATGAAGACCCGGTAGATGTTGCACGGGCCTAGATAGAAAACAAAATAAAAATCAAAGGGGATAAGATGGGCATGTATTCTATGACATCTATTTCTCCACCTTATAGTTTTACAGTAGCCATGTTGCGTAGATTGTTCTGTAGCCCGATAGTACCAAATATTCCCGAAGTGGCTGTCATTAATAGAAGCAGTTGTGAACACAATAATAATGAATTGGGATCAATTTTTGTTTGATAATTTGGCAAAATCCATTATGGAGTATAGGGTAAAGAGAAGTCCCTCTTTAAGGGTTTATCCCCCATTTTTCATGAGTGCCTTTGTAATGGATGCAATCTATTTTAGCTCTAAATTTCCTATTATGGGATGGAAGTGGACTGTGCAAGGTTCGCTTCCTATCCATGTGTATTATAAGAGTTTGGTGGAGTCTTAGTTTCACCCTCATTTTTACAAGATTTGTCAAGGAGTTATGCTTCCCATCTATAAACAAGTCTACAATGCAACTGCCCCTAGGTTTTCCAAAGAAGTTGAAGTGGATATTTTTCCTGTAGTGAGATGGTTTGGGGAGGAAACATTTAACTATATCAGAGTATTTGGGAGCATTTCTTCACCAAATTTTCCCCCATGCTTTGTCCCCAACAAGTTAATGGCTAGGGAGATAGTGTACCAAATGGAAGGGGAAGGTAGAATGAGCAAAGGGTTGAGAGAAATAGAAGAAGGCCATTTGGCCTACATTTCCATTGTAATCTGGTGCATTTGCACTACATGATTTTGGAAATGCATGAAAAGAGGTTGAGATTATGAAATCTTTGAAATTAGCTACTTTTCGAGGAAGGAAGTATGACCCAAATGGCACTGTTAAGCACTTCACTACCATGGTGAAAGTGAAACCATTAACCCATGAGGAAGACGCCTTCGATGACATCTTCATACAAAAAGAAACATATTCAGATGTGACACATATGGCATCACTACTTTTTGCCCCAGATAATGTTGAATAATTTCATGCGTATAGAAAGAGGAGACTAAAGAAGGCCCTATTAGTGTAGGAATTTACAGGGTAAGTTCCTCAGACAGAACACAAAAAGGACACTGCTCACAAACAGATCACAGATCAATACACCAGTATTTTGATGTGGTTAAAACCCTCAGAGAGGGAAACAGTCCACGGCCTGCGCCAACGTGGCTACTACAGGCAATTTATTAATAAAAGAATGAAAATTTACATAAGCTTCTCTTATGCACGGTGAACCTACAAATGACCCTCCATGCGCTTTAAATAGAATTCATGGACCAATCGGGTGTCAAGCCACGGATCAAGTGTCGGTATACCGAGGAGAGAATGAACCGTCGGATCACTACATATCGTGACTGTCGGATTGTAAGTTACAAATGTACATAGTAAAGAAACACACTTTACCTAACTCTATACTAGACCAAGTTATACTTAACTATTCCTATGTGTCGGAATATCCTAACATCCCCCCTTAGAACAACTTGGGATAGGATTGAAGGATTTACAAATATGACACAATAGGAGAAGGAAGGAGGCACTAGAGCCTATCCCCCCTTAGTGACAACTTCCTGAACTCCAAGCATATATCAAAGTTTAGTGAACTTCGCCTCTGTGAGAGCCTTTGTGAAGATGTCTGCAACCTGATCATTTGTTGAACAATATTGCACTTCAAGAACATGGTCATGAATGAGTTTTCTGATGAAGTGCATGTGTAGTTCAATGTGTTTGCTGCGCTGATGCTGGACTGGATCTTTGCATAGCTGAATGGCACTTTGATTATCACACCAAAGTGTGGTTGGATGCTGCTGCTCAAAGCCAAATTCTGATAGGATCTGACGAAGCCACAAGGCTTCCTTACTAGCTTCCACGGCACCACGATACTCTGATTCTGCTGACGAAAGAGAAATGGTAGCCTATTTCTTACAAGCCCATGTAATAGGTCCTAAACCAAGAGTGAATACATAACTGGCAATAGACTTCCGATCATGAGGGTCACAAGCCCAATCAGAATCAGCGAAACCAACTAATAGAGGAGCTGCTTTCGCACTGTAATGAATCCCAAACTGTACTGTACCTTGAACATAACGAAGTATTGTTTTAGCTGCTTTCCAATGACTTTCACGGGGGTTTTTCATAAAACAAGCAACAAGGCCAACAGCAAAGGAAAGGTCAGGACAAGTATGGGTTAAATACAAGAGTTTTCCTACAGTTTGACGGTATAAGGTAGCATCAACTTCAGGACAAGTACAAGAGACTGAAAGTTTGACTCCAGAGTGAAAGGGAGAAGGGGTTCGCTTACATTCTTCCATGTGAAAATGATGAAGAATATCACAAGCATACTTGGACTGGGAAAGGGAAATACCCTCCTTGGATTGCAAGACTTGAAGACCGAGAAAATAGTGTAAGTGTCCTAAGTTTGTCATTTCAAATTTCTTTTTAAGGCTGGACTTCACATGGTTTATAGGGTTGGGATCACTACCAGTAAGAATAAGATCATCAACATAAAGAACAAGGATGATAAGAGAGTTGCCCACTTTCTTGGTGTGGACAGTATTGTCAGAATAACACCTAGAAAAGCCAGATTCTAAAAGAAAGCTATCCATTTTGGCATACCAAGCCCGAGGAGCTTGCTTGAGACCATAAAGAGATTTCTTAAGTCGACATACAAGGCTGGAGTCTGTTTGGATGAAGCCAAGGGGTTGTTCCATATAGATTTCTTCATGCAAGTCCCCATGCAAGAAGGCAGATTTAACATCCATCTGATGGACTTCCCATTTTAAAGAGGCAGCAAGGGAAAGAACAAGGCGGATAGAGTTCATTTTGGCAACAGGGGAGAAGGTTTCAGTGTAGTCAATGCCTTCAACCTGTGAAAAGCCCTTAGCAACAAGACGAGCTTTATGTTTATCAACTTTCCCATCTGGTCCATACTTGGTTCTGTAAACCCATTTACATCTAACAAGTTTGCGTCCCTTTGCTAGAGGAACAAGATCCCATGTATCATTTGCCAATAATGAATGATATTCTTCATTCATAGCTGCTTCCCAATGTGGATGGCCTGAAGCTTCTGCAAAAGTGTCAGGATCATGATTTACAGGAGCTTGAGCCAGTAAAGAAGAGGCTCTTTCAAACTGAGAACGTGTACGTCGCTAATCTGTAGGATCACCGGCAAGATGACCTGCTGCATCCCG
>APFE030692316.1:41527-63489 GCA_000404065.3 Pinus taeda | reverse complement strand
GAGAGAGAGAGAGAGAGAGAGAGAGAGAGAGAGAGAGAGAGAGAGAGGTGGGGGGGGCCTTGGGTTGCGTGCTTGCCTTGAGAAAGCTCTTTTTTTCCTACAAAGAAAAAACACAAAACCCAACACGAATATGCAAAGAAAAATGAACCTTACGGCCCGAAGTTAGCTTTAGCCGGAAACTAAATATTTTTCTCAATGTTTCTGATTTTCCAAGATCACACTAAGGTGCACGGAAAAGAGCATACGCATGAGAGAAAAAAAAAACTTCCTTTCTGTTTCTGATTTGCCCAGATTGCACAGAGTGGCAGGGCAAAGAGCATACGTAGAAATGAAAGGGATAGATCCGATAATAAAAAAAAGCAAATAAACAGAAACCGAAATAACAAGAGAGAAAATAACAGTAAACTGCAGATAAACACTGTATACCTCCAGATCTTAAAAATGACGCAGATAGGGCTACCGGAAACCTTTTCGCGTGAAACGAAAGGGGTTCCTCACTGGAACAGATGCTCCGAACACAACAGAGAAGTCCTCTCGGCCCGAAAGCAGTCAGAAATAGTAGATCTAGGAAACGACAGCCGCATGTAGTTCTATCGGCTTCAGATTTGGATCACCAACGGACGCGGCCCTCAAATAGCTGTGATACCATGTAGGAATTTACAGGGTAAGTTCCTCAGACAGAACACCAAAAGGACACCGCTCACAAACAGATCACAGATCAATACACCAGTATTTTGACGTGGTTAAAACCCTCAGAGAGGGAAACAGTCCACGACCTGCGCGAACGTGGCTACTACAGGCAATTTATTAATAAAAGAATGAAAATTTACATAAGCTTCTCTCATGCACGGTTAACCTACAAATGACCCTTCATGCGCTTTAAATAGAGTTCATGGACCAATCGAGTGTCAAGCCACAGATCAACTGTCGGTAATACCGAGGAGAAAATGAACCGTCGGATCACTATATATCATGGCCGTCAAATTGTAAGTTACAAAATGTACAACGGTAAAGAAACACACTTTACCTAACTCTATACCTAACTCTATACTAGACCAAGTTGAACTTAACTATTGCCTATGTGTCGGAATATCCTAACAATTAGACCTACTACAGATTGAACCAATAAGGTAGCCAACTCCTAGTGTAAGGTTGAAGGAACATTCTAAAGAAAATTTCGAAGCAGAGACCTAGGAGAGATCTACTCATGAACCAAAGCACATAGAGCAACAGTCTCAAAATTTGGGAGGAAATAAAAATAAAGAGTCTGAAAGGGACACAATCGTAACTACAAAAGAAATAGCCAAGCAAACCTCATCAAAGAAATAAGAAGAAATTCACTCTACTTCCACTAAGTCAGCAAAACCCTAAGTTATTGGTTTGGGAAAGGAATTGGAGAATTTCAACAACAAGCTTCATAGAAATGATCAAACATCCTAGATATAGACTCCACTGCACAAGTCAACTCAAGAAATAATAGTGGAGAAAACTATAGGCACTCAGGATTTCGAGATCATTCCTGCCACCCCTAGTTCAGAAATTATTTTGAGGATTGAGGAAATTCCTCCTTTAGATAGGGAAATTTAGGCAGAATTTAGGTGCAGGAGTATCTTTTTTGTTGGAAATGGAAGATGTTTATGCGATTGTAATGGAGAAAAACTGAGAAAAATAGGGTTTATAGGTGAAATGCGGGTAAATACCTGGTTTTATGGTGCACAGACAGTTCAGCAGGTATAATGGTGGACTAAGGGGTTGAATTTGTAGGCGGCACTGGCTTGGTTGATCGAATTTGACTTTGTGCAACAAATCGACGTAAAACGACATGCATAACACTCCCGAACTGACCAATGAAAATGAAGGGAAATGGTCTTTTTCACGTGATTTTATGAAAATTTGGGACTTTCGGCGCTTTTGGTGCTTTTTGGTGATGACATCAACATGACGTCATTTGGAGAGTAGCGCGTAAGGCATGGTGACATGGATGATGACTCAGATGATGACGTGGTAGACAACACGTTGGCGGGGTGGTGACGTGAGGGGGTGATGTTGTAGCGGCAGGCAACGCGAATATGACGTCGGAGGTGACGGGGAGCTGACATCAGGGGTCAGAGGGCGGTTTGTGGTTTTCTCCCATGCCACCTTTGGCCCTGGGAAGTATTGGGGAAGGGGGCTCCGATCATGCTGGGAGAACGACGCGTGGCTCGGGTATGGCGGTAAAACCGCCCATTCCCCGGACACTAATCTTCGGCAGATCGGGGTTTCAAAAAAGACCGCCCACCATTGGATTTGGAGCACGGGACATCGAACGGCGGACAGGGCGGAGATGGAGGGCGAGCAACTTCAGGGCGCGGGGCTTGCCATTATTAATATTTTAATGTGTGCGCCAAGGTTTAAAATTTGGATAGTGGGTTTTATGGATGGCACTGGCGGAGTTTAATGTTTGATTTAAACATTTAAACAAAACTTAAAAATGAGCACGGAGGGTAGAATAGTAAGGTTCATGAGCGGGGGGGTGGAATATGGTTATTATTTTAACCAAAAGTTAAATTAATTCCAAGCTTTAGGACGTGGAAGTGTTAATACTAGTCCCAAATGGACTAAATATTTCCCAAAACTTTTTTATATAGCTATATTGCTATGGGGTGGGATATTTAGTATTTTTTGGGGTTTTTATCTAGTTTTTTATGTAATAGGGATGGGAGAATGTTTTTAGGGAGCTAAATAATAGAGTTAGAGGTTAGTATGACTTTCTGAAATGAAACAGCATGAGTGAGTGCCAAGTTTGTAGAGTGAAACTCAGGCATAGGGAAATGGAAGGAATTTGGAATGATGATTTTTTACACAAGAAATGTGGTTTCTTTTCCTTGAGTAAACTCAGAGTTTGACCTAGCGCTTGTCCTAGAATGAAGTGAAACAGGAATGTTGGGCAGATCCCAAGGTCCTTGAGGGGATGTTAGTCAGAGATTTATGGGGGAATGAAGGGGAATTAGTCATGATTCCATTTTTTATACAACCAAACACTGCCTTGGTACTTGTGTCATTGATGAAATGGGTCCTTCTTGACAAGACAAATAATAATCACATGCTTGCTTCTGCAACCTCAACCTGCCTACCCAGCCTAATACACCTAACATTTGTTTCTTCCTTTGGATTGGGTGCACTTGAACTGGCAAACCCTGAATGTCTTCTTTTCTTTTAACTGCCCTCCTATATAAATGTACCCTTATCTCTTCCAAGGGCCCAGATTAAGCAATTGGGCTCCTTAATTTCTCTACCTATCTACTCATCTGCCAAGCTTGAACTATTTGGACAGATATTCTTTCTCTATTCTACAAAAACAATTCAAACATTGCATGGTCCAGATTGAACTGTTCGACCACCCATCAAATGTAATAAGTTGTAGTATCTCCACATGGTGAACTTGCAAATAAGATAACAGTGACATTTCGATTGGCCACTTTCTTGGTCTCTTGGTTTGGGGTTCATTTTAACTCTTTTTCTTCTGACCAACATTTTCTTGACTTTTGATTACTCTTTTAAGGCATACCCTCTTTATATTTTTAAATTTTCTTTGTCTGTATACAAAATATGGAACCTCTACAGCATGCAAGGATGAACACATTTGGCACTTCCACAGTCAATCATGAAAAATGAAACCTATTGGTATAGGAACCTAACAGCCTGAATATGGAATGACATGAAACTCCCTTAAGGTGAGCTTCTTCAACTCACTATTATCTAACATATTAATATTGTTCCTGAATTTCACCAAGCGATTTATTTTGAGGTGATACTCCTCATCTCTACCACCTTCTCCCTACTACTGCAATCTATTTTTTGGCTCTTTCTACCTATAATCATGTTTCCCTACTTGCAAGATCCACTCTCGCTAATCTATCCAATAAGAGCTCACAACTGAAATATGATTTACCTACACTCTCCTATTGAGAGCATCCACAACCTGATTCTCCTTTCCCTTAATCCATATAATCTGAAAGTAAAGCTCAATGAGGGCCGCCAATTATCTAGCTTGTCGGGCATTCATATTAGGCTGGTCAAACAACCACCTTTGTCCATTATTATCACTCATGACAATAAACCTCCTTCCAAGAAGATAATTCCTCCACATCTTCAAGGCATGAATGATGGCTTCCAAATCAAGATGATGAGTCACATAGTTCTTCCCATGCCCATTCAAATTCCATAAATCTTATGATACCACATTTATTTCCCATATCACGACTCCACAAAGTCCTTTCTTCCAAGATTTTATACATACCACGAAATCCTTATCAAGATTTGCAATTTTCAAAACTAGAGAATTTGTAAGAAAATGCTTCACCTACTCAAAACTATCAACGCACTCGTAAATCCATTCAAACTTCCTTCCTTTTCTCTATAGAGATGTAATAGGATAGGAATTTATTAAGAATTTCTTGATGAAACACTTGTATCATGTTATTCCCATGAATTATTTGACTTCATCCACATTCCTATCAGTTGGCCACTCCATCATAGCTTTAATAGTTTCCAGTTCCATTGCTATACCTTCCTTGGGAACAACATACCCCAAGTAATGAACTTGAGACTGAAAGAAACTACACTTACAGACCTTGGAATACAATTAATTCTCTCTCAATAATCTCAACACTATTTCTAGGTTCTCTACATGCTCTTCCTCATTCTTAGATTATATCGATAAATCATCAATTAACAATATCGCAAACTTGTCTCGATAAGGATGTAACACAATATTCATCATGAACGCAAAAGTGGCTAGAGAATTAGTAAGACAAAAAGGAACTACCACAAACTCATAATTCCCATACCTAGTACAAGATGTGGCCATGTAGATATATTATTCTTTCATGCACACCTCATGATATCCTAATCTCAAATCAATCTTTGAAAAGAATGTTTCTCCCTTCAATTGATCAACCAGGTCATCAGTCCTCCACAATGGATACATGTTCCTTAAAGTCACCATTTTAAACTACAGGTAATCAATGCAAAATATGAGAGGATTGTCCTTCTTATTTACAAACAAAATAGGTGCTCCCCATGGGAACACACTTGGCCTTATGTATCCCTTATCAAGGATCTTGTTAAGCTGCAACTCCAATTCTGCCAACTCTAGAGTGGTCATCCTGTAAGGTTCCTTTGATGTTGGTGTTTCTCCTGGTACCAACTCAATAGAGAAATCTAGTTCCCTTGGAGGCAACAACTTTGAGATATTTGTTGGAAGCACATTCTGAAACTATTGCAAAATAGGATACTTCTTCAAGACCTCATCATCATTAACATCTTTCCCTTTGTAACTACAAACATGTACTTCCAAAAATAAACACTCGTTCCTGCAATTACAGTTATATTTCATGATTGTCACCATTCTTACTGATGTAGGATACTTATTTCACTACAATACTATTTTCTCCATAATGGGTGCTCGTTGGATGTGGAATTTAATTCCACATCCTACGAGTGTCTACACTTGAAATTTGAGTAAACCTATAATGAGATAAGCCAAAGATACAATTAAAAAAAGTAGTTTTTCATCTTTTCCCTCCAGAATGTCTACATATACCTATTTTTAAATTTAAATGATTTTGATTGATTTACATATAATGACATGGAAATTACGTGAAAATTCATCGGCACTTTTAGGCTAAAATTTAATCTAATGTCTATATATCCCAAAGGAAACAAATTTGGATGTGTTTATGTTGGCATACCATTCACCTCAAATGCATAAGCTCTCATGCAATGATGAACTCTTTACATGGTCCTTATAGCTGATTGCACCAAATAAGAATCTACATGCACTTCTTTGTTCAAGCCACACTTATCCACTAGGTTAGGACTAACATAACTATAATTATATTTAGGATCAATCAAAATGGATACAACTCAATCACAAAGCTTACCTTCCATATCAATAATGGGTGTGTTATGATCTCCCTGTATATTTTGAAGTATTGCATAGATTCAAGGAATGCTCTGATCAATATCCCCCACTATCTATGCCTCTTGGGAACTGTATATATATATGAAGTTTGCCACCCTGGTACAGTGTACAATCCTTCTTTTGATGATCCTTTTGAAAATTCCAACACTACAATGATTCCTTGTCACTACCTTTATTCTGCTTCTCTCCAGGCTGTGGTCTTTGTACTTTCCTATATGTATTGAAATTATTGTAAGGAGCCACATTTTCTTTCTCACCAACATCCAAATGTCTTCCCTTCTTCTCCGACTATCTTCCCTTAGTCTTCGCATTTCCTTTCCAGACAAGTTTGTTCTCAAAATTGCGCTTAGACTGCTCATAACAATGCTTCAATTTCCTAATGACTTCCTTGAACAACTGAGGTTCATCGTACTCAATCCGATCGTTGAATGCTAACAAAAGTCCGTTGATGAACCTTTCTACCTTTTTCCTCACATCCTTGAGGTAGGGGACATACCTCAACAACTCTAGAAACTTGATTGTATATTATTCATCTATCATGGGACCCACCTTCAACTCATATAAATCCTTGGCATTTATGTCATAATACCTCTCAAATAAGTACTTCTTCCTGAAGATTATTTTAAACGCATGACAAGTCAACTCTTCTACCTTGATTCCTCTATCATGCTTCGCATATGCCCACCAGATATATTATTTTCCTTTGAGGCCGAAGATCACTATCTTGGCCTTCATATTCTATGTATAATCATTCAATCCAAATAATTTCTTCATCCCAAGCAGTCATACTTCTGCATCTTTTTCTTTCTTCATATCTCCATCAAAACTATGAGGTTTGATTTTCTTTAACTCCTTTACAAAATATTTCTTCTCGTTCCTCCTATAAGAATGATGATGGTAATTAAAATGATGTTTCTCTAAATCAAAACTAGAATACAACCCATAAGCATTACCTCTCTTGTCAAGTTTATCCAACTATATTGTACTTCTGACTGTATCATTTTTGTCCAACCTATACCTTGACCTAGACCTGCTACCATGTGCCCCATTAGTTCTCTCCTCCCATCCATGGCTAATCCTTATTTTTCCCTATCTCTATAAGTCTAATAGGATCTAAAATATCACTACATTAACCTCCTCTTTCTTTTCTTTAACTCTAGAAAATATTTCCTATGTCTTAATCAACCTATCATTTTCTTTCTTGTAACTTATGATTTTTTCCTTCAAACTTCTTTATGTATCTTTTATGTTAGCAGAATACTCATCTCCTTGCTTCTCACCTTATTTGTAAGGAGAGTCATGTGAATTATAATCGACCATTTTTCTCATCATCTTTGATCTTCTTCTTCCTACAAATATGCCATGCAATAGAAACATGATATACAATACCACAATGAAATTCATGGGAGGCTATCGTGTGTACACAATCAATCTATATTAGCAGCATATATATATATATATATATATATATATATATATATATATATATATATATATATATATATATATATATATATATATATAGATAGATAGATAGATATATATATCACACAATTACATCTACACGTCAACATATCAACATCTTACATCATGCATGATAACACAAATTGTAACACCGACTATATACATGATAATTATAGCCACTGCAATGCATGCATAATAAACACACATATGACTGACATGTATGCATAACAATCACATCTGTCCAATCTAGTCAAAGTGTTTGAACTTGGAAGCCATGATACTACCCTATAACCATCTCCTCACACATTTACCCACTTTTAAAATATCCCCCAGGTGTTAGAACTCCTCAGTGTCTTAAGGCTAAGAAAGGAGATTGACGAAGCTAACCTCAAACCAACTTTGGATCTAATATCTAGCCCTACAAAATCAGATAGGACTCTTTCTATGATCTCATAGCCAAGAGTGACTGGAGAAGAATGTATATATTAGGCTAGATATGCAAAGCTCGGTAGGTCTGAATTTAGGGTTTGATGGAGTAGGGTCAATAGGTCTAGGAAGCTAGATCAGGGTTTCAAAAGATCAGTTGCAGAGATATAATCGGGAAAGGTAGGTATGTTCAGTGACATTTTTTAGTTGTCATGGTGGTATAGGGTTGAAAATGTGAAGTATCAAAATGAGCATATGAGTTATGAATTCATTTATCAAAGGAAATTAAACATAAACAAGAAAATCTCATCAAAACAGAGCATAAACATATGAGTTATGCTTGAACACCACTGAGATGATCACATGAAAGATTTAAAATTTCAGTAAGGAGAAATAAAATTCATATTGATGATGAAACAAGAATAAACACTATCACAAAATCATACCACAGTAATCTCAAGATAATAGCTACGAATTGCATGTATTACTCCTGAAAAAGTGATGGTGTATACTAGCATCAAATCCTTTGACTCACAAGCATCCAACGTTTTATTTTACTTAGATATAGCTACATATAGATTAAAAAAACATCAACCCCCCTCTCACGGGTCGATTCCATCAACCTAGGAACTAATTACATCAATCTCTCTACCCAAACCTAAAACTAGGGAAGTCAGAAACTAATCTGTTGCTTAGACTTAGTTGATTCACATTGACTTTATAAGCGTTAATGAGCATGAATATACATCAATTTGACATTTAAGAACTCCGCTATAATTAATTACATCATGAAAAGTTGACATGGACTAATAAAACTCGAAAATTTGACCTCTTGGAAAAGGTGCAGCGTGGTGCTTGTGGGGACTTTTTGAGGGGTTTTCCTTGATCATTTTCCTGATTTGAAGGTTGATGAAGATGGCTTTGGACATACACTATCCTTGTGAAGCCATAAAACTGAAAAATACTTCTCCAAGGCATCTAAAACTCAAATTTCCCAAGGCTACTCTAGAAGCGCAGTGTGGGGTCCAAAAATAAGCATAAACAAGAAAAATGACCTATTTTTTGACCTTTTCTCCAAAATTATGAGCTGAAATGTGAAAGAAACTACATGAATGTGATGTAGAGGTCAAGAGATATCCATCCATGAAAGCCATTTGTAGTTTTAACTCCCCGAGAAAAAGCACAACGTGGCCACACCGCACTTGTTTAGAACTAAATTGCCTAAATTCACCAAAAACTCAAAAAACTAAAAAAAAAATCTTTGCTAAAACTTCAACGTTAACATCTATAAGTGGTGGTCTAGACAGTTAGGAAGGCCTAAAAAATTAAATCCAATATATCCTTCTTCTTTAGCTTGATTAGGGTTTTCTTAAGTTTCCTTTTCATGCTTAACCCTAATTTTGGAAATCCAATTCCTAGTGTAGTAGTGTCTCTCCATGTGCCTCTAAAGCTTGGTATCTCTATTTTCCTTCCTTGGTAGATTCTCCAAGTTCTCATTGGCCTTTTCAAGAAAATATTCCTTGTCTTTCTCAAGCTCAGTTATAATAATGTCAACAGGGTCTTTTTGTACCAGTGAAGGATATGGCTCCTTGTCTTCAACTTTCTCTTCTAACAAAAACACTATTTTACCTTTGCCCTTTGACTAGATGGATGATGGAGGGCCTTGTGAGGTAATATGATGCATCAAGCTCACCTTAAAAAGTCTATTTCTTTGTTTCAAGAAGGAAACCATGTAGTTTTCCTTTGCAAGATCATCTTTGAGTGCTTGGATTTTTGGTTGTTTTTCCTTGATGGTATTTGTAATTGATTTCTCTACATGGTCAAAGATTTCAAAGATTTATTTTTCATGAGGCCTATCCTCCTCATCTTGCTACAAGGGTGACTCAGTCTCATGCGTAGGTGACAAATCCATTTCTCCTTGAACTTGATCAACTGTAGGTTCCTTATGAAACTGTTTAGTTTGTAACCTAGTCATAGGTCTAGGTGTAGACACATATTTACTGATCTCAGGGGAAAAAGCTAATATTTTGCCCTTCTTGTAGGTATGTGTGATCTCTTCCCTATGTGCCTTCGGACTGTAAACTTGTTGGATGAGCCAACCCCATGTGGCATTGTTGGTGCTGATGGGGTGCTATGAGTAGTAGGTCCGTATAATACTAGTGATTCCCCCATTACTATTGTCATTGTATCCCTTATTGTTATTGTTGGACCCTTATATTATTATTGTTAGGTTACATTTGATTATCTATATATATATATATATATATATATATATATATATATATATATATCTATCTATCTATATATATATATATATATATATATAGATAAAGGAGGTTTAGTCATTTGAATCATCAATAATTATTCATTTGTATAATGTAAAGGAGGCTCCCCCTCAAATAGGCTAATTTTGAAGGCGTTGGTCTCTCTTTTCTTCTATTTTGTTAGCTGATTGGATAGCATTTGGTATCAAAACTTGGATTCTAGGGTTTCACTTCTCCAAACAAGTCATCATGGAAAATTCGTTATAACTTTTTTTTCTGTGATGTTTTAAAAGATAAAAAAAACCCATTTGAATCTATATCTCGATTATCCTTGAGCACAAATTTTAGATCTTGTCTCGCTATATGTTCGGAGATATGATCTAAGGAAGTTAGGTTTTTGGAAGGCTCCAAAATTACATCCCAAATAGGTGACCTTCAGAAAATAATAATAACTTTCTCTCAAAGTATCATATTGAAATTTTGTAATACGTTATAGAAATAAGATGGAATTTAGTTTTTTGTGCATCATTTTTAGGTTTGAAGGTTCAAGCAGTGACACGTGTAAATTTTCACTCTACTGAAAAATGTATAATTAGGTCAGCGTTGAAGATTGGGCAGAGCTCTTTATTAGAGAATCCAACTTTTATAAGATTGGTGGCATTAGAAAGAGGATTCAGAGGGCTAACAGATTTTGTAATTTTAGATCTTGGAGATCTAAAATTTTAGAGATACATCAGATTCAATATAGAGCTTCTACAAAGCAAAAAAAGGTGTCTAGTTGTTTTAAATTTTTTGCATAAGCTTGGTTTGAAAAAATAGTTTGAAGGAATTCAAATGGCCTAGTGAAGCATAATTATCATTAATTGATGCCCCGAAGAAAGGATATGGAAACACCAAGTAAGAAACTTGAAATCTCTAGAATGACCCATGAAGAAGAGCAAAAAATGCAACATGATATATCAAAATTACGAGACCAAGTGCAACAAAATTCACTCTCACAAAAAGTAACATCAACTAAGATGGATGGTTTAAAGAATGTCGTGGAAGCTAATATGGATGGCATGGAAGATAATATGGATGGTTTAAATAAAGGCATGGAAGCTAAGATGAATTACGTTGAAGGAAAAATGGAAGGTGTGAAGACAAATTTGACAAATTTGCTACAAGAAATATTTACTAATGGTGAAAGGGTCGTAAAGGAAACTCATGATGAAACCAAAATAAATGTTAATCATGATTTCATAGACTGTAACATTGGATTGCAGACCCAAAATTTTCCAAATATTGATATGAGGAAGTTTGATGGCAAGGATCATGTAACATGGATACTATGGATGGAGTGATATTTTGATCTCCATAATGTGCAAAGCACAGAAAAGGTACGCATTGCAACTTTATATTTGGAACCAAATCAGTTTGTATGGTATAGATGGTTTTTCTCTCATAAATAAATTGTGACTTGGTAAATTTTAATGGAAGAAATGATAGCACATTATGAGGATACAAAAAGCAACACCTTTCTTAGCCAATTGATAAAACTCAAACAAAAGGATGAATGATAGAGCACATTGAGGACTTCCAAAAATTTAATATAAGGGTAAAATATATTCTACAGGAGCATAGGATTGATGTGTTCATAGGGACTTTGAAGTATAACATCCAACTGAGGTTTGCCCTTGGGAACTTGATTCATTATAGAAGGCGTTCAGGTTGGAAAGAAAAATGGAAAGCAAAATTATGGGAACAAGGAAGCCTACCACTTACAACTATAAATATGGAAGTGTTGTTCCCCCTAGCCTTCCACAACCTAAAAGGTTGACACCACAACAATTGGAATAAAAAAGAGCAAAAGGGCTTTGTTACCATTGTGATAGAAAATACACTATAGGTCATAAGTGTGCTGAGAAGAAATTATTTTACATAGACTGTGAAGAGGAGGAAAAAAGGAACAAGAAAAATCAAAAGAAGAGGATATACACCAGGAACAAACCTTAGAGAAATAAAAAATGAATCCCACCATATCTTGTAATGTATTTGATGGAATTATGACTCCTCAAACTTTTAAGATAGAAGGACATACCAAGATGAAAAAGGTAATAGTGTTGATTGATTTGGGTAGTACCCATAATTTTATTCATTGTAATATATCCAAGGAATTTAAATACTTCCTATATCATGCAACCGAGTGTCAAGTGATGGTTGCAAGAGGAGGAACCATAAATTTATCTACAAAGTGCCATAATATCAAGCTATCCATGGGAGCATATGTATTGAATAGCCCAGTTCTTTCCATTCCAATGGGTAGTGCTGATGTTGGACTAGGAGTCTAATGGATACAATCCTTGGGTACAATAACTTTTAATTTTCAAGAAATTTTCGTGAAATTTTATTGGAAGGAAAGGAATTTGAATTAAGGGGTATCATAGGGAAACCAGGAAAGATAATCAGCTCCAACGAAATGAAAAATCTTCTAAAGAAAAAACAACAAGGCATAATTGCACAATTGTGTTTGCTAGAGGTTCCGACATTGAAATCATCTATTTCTCCAGATCTCCAAAAAACCTTGGAAAATCATTCCAAGGTATTTGAGACTCCCAAAGGCCTCCCACCTATTCATGATCACGATCATGCTATTCATTTCATTACAGGAAGAGTTACTCCAAACATTAGGCCTTACAGATATTTGTTGGCTTAGTGGGGCCTAACTTAGGTTTAGAGGTGATTTAGCCAAGCAATTCCCTATACTACTAGCCCTTTTGGCAAAATTCCATAGAGTGCAGAGTGAAGTCTCACCCAAAGTAGTATGGGAGAGTGCTAGAACCAGATTTCCACACCCTAGGGATGTCTGATGGGCTTCTAGAGGTTCGCAGTCTAACCTGTTGCTACACGCACTTGTGATCCCTTCGTGACCTGTGGTGCACTTCCGTGCAACCCTACACGGGGTGCGACCCATATAATACCGAAGATCCTTGTAATTAACTGATTATTTAACTTGTGTGTGTAAGATTTATAGTGATTACGGCATATTCATCAATCATAACAATACATGCAATACATAAATGAATACAACCATGAAGAGGATAATGCATATCCAATACACAGGAATATGAGTCAACTTCTCTTTTATTAAGCTTCAATCTTGCTTACAAACTTGACACTGCCCTACGCATTCAGCTGCAAGGGTCTGCGCACTTAATTGCAAACTTTACTAGGCCTTTGCGCACTCAGTTGTAGAGCCTCTTCCTACTACTACAACCCAAGAAACTTAGAAATCTACTCTAAGCTCAAACCATTCCTTCTCTATTCATCCATTCCTCACTCCTTAACTAACTTTACAACTTACAACCTCACTCTATTTATATAATCCCATGGTCTGTGGACCATGGGTAGGTCGACTTTACATTATTTTACAATACGGTGTTTAGCTCAGACAACCATATGACTCAATTTTAAACTTCATGCTCCACGCCCATAATTCGTGGCGTTTTACAACATCTCTGACCAAAACTTGGGTTTTGAGCCCAAAAACCTGCTGTGGGGGGGATTCCATGCCCAAAAATCCCCCAACACAATCATCATGACTTATCCCAAGTCACTTTGTTGGTGTAGCGATCTTGGCACGGAGCCCCTCCAACTATTCCTTTGCTTCCTAGAGGTCCACGATGCACTAATCGACATTCTGTTGGATCTACTCCACCATCTCAGCCAAACTCGCATTATCAAGGGAAACTCGCTATCTTAAGGCATGCATCACCTTCATTTGTGCAAGCTTTCCTTCAATATCTATAGTGATGAGGAAGGCCTCATCAATCCAAGGCTCGACACGTGCTTTAAGGACCATCTCTTTCTCTCGCATGGCATCCACCTGTTCCTTCAACGCCTTTACCTATTGTAGCTTCACAATTTGTTGGGTCAGGACAACTGTCTGCGCCATACCATGCACATTATCATACTACACCTGAAGCTCTTGTACCTCTATTTCTAGGTGTTGTATGTTGGGGTCCTCTTGTAATGAAGTGAGGACCATGAAGGATTCCTCGAACATAGCGGTGCAGTTCTATACTGCCTATCCTATTTCTTCAAGCCCTTTTTTAATAGCACCAGCGCATTGTTCCCTAACTTTCAGGAGCGTACAGGACTGTGCCTTTAATTGTAGCTTGGAAATCTAATGGTTGAGGTCTAGTTGTACCCTTGTTCCTTCCTCGTTTTCCTCGCAGAACCCAGTCACCAATTGGTGGAACCACTCCACTACTGGTAGATCTACCAGGACGACCAATTTTGGAACGTTTCTACAATCATTGTCTACTGCCTACCCTAGTCCTTGAGACTGTGCAACTAGTTCATCATGCTACTGGCTGAGCTATTCTTTATTGATATTTTGTTCGCTCAATACCTGTAGCACGTGGCCTTCTCTGGAACAGAGCTCAACTATGATCCCATTGTGTAACTGATAGAGGGTTTCTTGTAGAAGTTTAGCCAAGTTTGAGCCCAGTCCCTTAATCATGCCCACCACAGCTCGCTCAACTTCATTTGCTGCTGCTAATGTGCCCTTGGGGAACAAAAAATTGTTGGTCATTCGAGTGTGGAACATTTGTACCATCTCTAATGTACTTGTTGCGACATATGGGGCCATCATTCCTCTTTGTGGGGTTTGCATCTATAGTTCCTGTAAATGTACGCTTAGCACCCCAAACACAGTGTTCTTCTCCGTCATCACCTCTTGAAGCACGTCCTCAATGACATCATGAACCATTTCGCCAATGTCAAAATGATCACCTTTTGTAAGCGTGATTGGGTTGGTAGACACCTTTGATGCCTTAACCTTCTCTCTGGGAACCAGTTTCTCAAGGATACATGGCCACTTCAACTATTTCGATGTGGGTTTCAGGTTTGCATGCTCTCTGGAGAGGTTTATGTCCTCAACCCCTACCCTGTGGACATGTCATAGCCCTCCTCAGCCTCTTATGTTGGCGTTGTTGTTGTTTCTGTTGTCTGCTCTATTGTTGTTTAATTAGCCAGCTTTTGCTGGGTGGTTGCCTCTACTGCTGCTTTGTCCTAGTGTATTTTTTCAGCCAGCTACACGATGCACAACTTGGTGTCCTTGCTTTGTTGAGTTGCGGCCCTTTCCATCCCTTCCAAGTCCGGGGAGCGCCACTCCGGAGGCCATGTTTCCAATGCCGTGAAGATGGCATCATTAGTGGCAATGAATGGGAGCTCCATCCATGCCTTTGTTGAATCCTTCCATGCCTGGATATAAATGTTGTGCATGTCTGATTTAAACTCTGCAAAGCTTTGCAGAGTGGTGTACACTGTGGGAGACAATCGTGGTATTCTATTGATCCACATCTGGATGCTCGCCTCCATTAGTACCCAAAAAACCTTGGTGGCCCAAATCTGCTTTGCATCCTTAGTGGCCCAGAGAAAAGCATACTTCACAGCCTCAGGTATGTCCTGATCTATATCTGGGAACCAGCTATCTTTTGGTAGTTCACCCGCTATCAAAAAGATGGATAAGATAAACATGCATAGTGGAAGGTCTTACCCTGCTCTTGGGCCTCCTTGCAGTTTGTCAAAAATTCCTCACAGAGGAACTTAACCTAGTTGAATTGGAGCCCCTCTGCACACTGTTTGATCATCACAACCATAGGTGTTGGTACTTCATCAGTGTGGTGCTTCCGCATTAATTTGCTGGCTAGGCGATGGGTGGCTATGCACATGCCTTTGTCCTTCATACTTGCAATTGCATAGCCTTGCTTCTTCTTTTCCAACGTGTATCTAATTTTCATGGCTTTTGCGAGAACTAAATCATTGCTTTTTCTTGCCATCATTCCAGGGTCCTTTCCCTTATAGGGAAGCAGAGAAGTCCAATGAATAAGCTCTGTCATGATGGGAATAGGATCCTCCAGCCATAGATACCCATCATGGAAGAGGCACAGCAGCGGCCTAATGTCAAAAATGGTGATGGGTGCACGGTGAAATTGGGGTATCGATCATAGATGAAGTATCACGACCTTCTCCACACTACACAGCCATTTTTGCGGCTCCATCATGATTACTGGCCCCTCCAAATTTTGCTTTGTCAAGTTCTCCATCGCTAGGTGTGGGAACGTCTCGCAATCTGCGAGGTCCCAATCTTTGAATTTTAGGGTAGGCAGTTGGCCTAGGACTGGATCTTCAAAAGTAATCCCATCAGGGAGGAGCAGGGTCTGGAGCATAGTCTTCATGGACTCCAGATCTTTGGGCGCCCTAACTTTCCCTTTCCATAGAAGGACGTATGTGGGTAACATCACTATGGAAGGAATTGGTGGGACATTCTCATCCACATCGTCTTGCACCTCTATTTGATCAATTAGAGCCTATAAATCATTCTCGTCTTCATTCGATTCAATGGTGATGACCATGCCGTTTTCTTCCATTGATATCTTGTTGAACCGCAGGTTTCTTGGGGACATGCGCGCTAGTCCCATAGTATTTTTATCTTTCCTCAGCCGTAGCGTCCGTGGTGATTTTGGAACTTCTGGTGTAACTGCCGCATCTTTGGGCTCCTCAGCAGTATCCTCAACAAATTTCACACCTGTCTTGGTAGCAATCATTGTGGTTGTGTGAGATATGTTCTGTCATGTACTCAAAGATGGTAAGATTTCTTGGCGCTCAATACTCTACAATTGCTTAAATCCCAAACAGCCAAGTGTTGTCTTGTGGTTATTCCTTAGAGTTTTATAGCGTATTTTGAATTTGAATTCAACCGTTCCCTCCACTTCTAAGTCATTAATGCATTATTGGTGGCAAATCATCCCAAATCTAGCCCTTGATTCATGTCTTAATTTTCCATTGCCCACTCCCTTTTGCCTTAATTTGGACATCTCATCATGAATAGTGACGTCAATGGTTACTTCCTGGTTGACCGGGGTTGCAACTCAGCCCCCTGTACATGGTCATGAACCTTGTACCATGCAGATTTTGCATGCACCTCCCTCACCATACAGTTCCCAAATAGACTCATTTAGAGTCCCGCACTCTCTTTCAACAATCTAGAGTGTTGAGACAATGCTCCCTATCACGCGGAATGAGTCGATCTTACAGACAAGATAGACCTTCCTAGAATCTAAAGAAGACCTAATGACAAGCAAACCAACCAGACACTATCTTTCTCTAAATGTGTTTTTATAAATAATGGCAAACAAATGTGTTTAAGGCCTACCTCATGTCCAACGCAAGTTTGGGGATGCCTTCGCACCTTTGATACAAGTAAATTCCTTTGTCGCAAACCTGCAAACACAAACAAGGCAAACGATTAAATAGCACCTGAATAACCAGTATTATAAAACATATTTAACATGAAATTCAAGGAGTCCATGAAACAAATAACATGAGATACTTGTTGAGAAAAATGAGCTTGATTGTATTAATTCAAAATAAGAAGAACTTTACAACCTTTGCCTTGACGCTGTACAAGCTCCTCCCAGGGTCCAACAAGAAGTCTCCTCTACTTTGACAAGCTTCACTCACTCCCCAATGAAGCCAAAAAGGTATGTGATCTCTCCTCTTAAGCTCAAATAGGAAGTCTTGATTTCACTAGCATTTACCCTCAAAAGTTCAGCTTCTAACCTCTCCAGCCACTAACCCAATGCCTCAATTTATAGTGCAATAGAGGGAAGTTACTAGGTCCTCCTTCAAAGGGATAGAATCCTCCTTCAAAGGGATAGCTCCTCCTAACAAGGGATTAGCTCCTTCTCTTTTGGGATGCATGAACCACCTTGGAGCGAACAATCCACGTCAAAATTCCTTCTAGAATCATCTAATTAACCCAAAGTGAGTTCTTTAAGATAAAAATTGCGCCTTTTGACTTTCACAGGGGTACGCACCCTCCCCTTTACAGACAGAGCGTATAAGTACGCAGGTAATATGAACAAAGGGTGCGGGCTGGCAGGCAAAAATGAGAGAAAGTGCGGAACCAGAGTTACATTGTTTTTTGATGTCTTTCTCTCATTTCCAAAGCTTATTTTGAAGAGTTGAGGTCTGAGACTTGCTTAGGAGGACAGTACAAGTAATGATAGACCCATACTGACTGCAAATAATCAAGGTGACGATATTTTTGTGTAACAACCACCTTTATAGGTTTTCCTGGAGATTTAGATCTGCCTCTAGATTTAGATATCCCACTCGATGACATATTTTTGTTTTTGTTCTGGGACCATCCTCATACAGACAAGCATCACCATTTTTTCTCTCCATATTTTTCCATCTCATCTTCTCCATCAACAGGGATGAGACTATTTCATCAAACTGCAAGGAAGTTGCATTGCTACCTATTGCAATAACCAGACTATCCCATGAATATGGTTGAGAACACAACAAACTGATGCACTTATCTTCATTTGAAATTTTAATATCAACATATGCTAACTAACTTACCACAGTGTTAAATGCGTTCGGATGCTCTGTCACCGAGTCTCTATATTTCATCCTCAGGTTATACATCTTTTTCCACAGGAACAGTTTATTCACCAAAGACTTAGATTGGTACAAAGTCCCTAATTTGTCCCACAAATCCTTCGCCGTAGCTTCCCCTGATACATTCAACAATACTGAATCTGAGACACACAATCGTATTGTGCTCTTTGCCTTTCAATCCAACTTCTTCCATTCTTCATTGGTGGTCGATGAAGTTCTGTTGCACTGCTCCAGCTTCCGCTTCCTTCTCCTCAATGAGTGATCAATCTGAAACAATGCAAAGGAAATACAACAAAGCACGTAACCGAGAAACAACAATGATATATTTACTCACAAAGTCAAGAAGTCATGAGCTATCAAGTAAATTACATACAAGACATAGGAAAACATCATTGATTGTATTAATAATGAAATAAGAATAAGCTTAAAACCAAAGTCTTGACATCATAAGCCTTCTCAGAGGGTCCAGCCAATATGTTTCTCAAGCATTCACTCTTCCTCTTGAAGGATGAATCTCCCAATAGACAATGTCCCTCTCTCACTCATAAGCTTTAACACAAAGTTAATGGCATTCCACAACCTTCCCCAAGCTATCAACAATCCCACACTTGTCACACACACACTAGCTATCTATCAAACTCAAAAGCACTAGCAACACTATTCAACCAAAGGAATTACTAACCAGCTGATCATATCAAAGGTGAGTGCTTTAATAGGAGAAGGAGTCTCCATGAAATGTGGAAGAGAGAGCTCATCCTCAAGGTAGCACAAATGACGAAACTACCATGCCAGAGGAGGAAGGGTGACACAAACTATGCCAACAACCAGATCTAGAGACATCCAGAAGGCTGACTGTTGAAACGAATTCACCCAATCTGGATCGTCACAGGACATAAACTGATTACTCGTAATAGCATCGCAGGGAGGCAATGCACGCAGACTCGTCATCGCAAGACACAATTCATAACCTCGCGCTGGGCCTAGAAATTTGACCGTCGCAGGAAACAGATGTACACCCGCGATGGAGTCATGATAAGACTGTTATGGACATGGGAACGTCGCGTATATTACGGGTTTACTATCAACGAGGCAGAAAGTTATGGAATGAGGGTCATTTGCAGCAACAGAGAGCATTTGCTTAATATTCTCGCATCAGCGGGAAGATATGAACATGTTGATTTGACACATGACATAGTAGAAGGACTGAAATGAGGACAGTGACAAATTACTATGTAACAGATGCCCCTTAAGTGTGAAGCCTGAGAGAGTGGGAGGGGTGAAATCCTTTACGAAACTATCTGAACTGGAACCACTTTAAAGATCTTGCAGGCGCAAGTACAACTGATATCTGTAATAGTGAAATACATATAGTCTGGGCATGGGCATAGCCATCCATAGGACACGTAAAACTTGGTCTGTGGTATGGACACAGCCACCCAGCTAGTAAGACCATGATAATTACAAAGGTATGGTCGCAGCCATCCATGAAGACTCAGGTATGGTCACAGCCATCCATCAAAGATTCACATAATAATGAATCAGTCCACACAGCCCAAACATGTGTAATCTTAGTTCGGGGTCTTGAAACCCAACCAATCATAGTACAAATTCTAGCATGCGAACAGTTGTGCTGAAGTCAAACATGATAGAAAGTCGCTTGATTACCGGCCAATGATGTAAACCATTAACAAGTGTGAGAGAAACCACCAATAATGTCAATGGTTCTCAAGGTACTGTCCTGTACAATCCACTAAGTGTGAAGAATGAGCTGAAGTCGAACACTCGTGGAATCACCCAATCGATGACCAATGATGAAAGTCGATCATCAGGTGCGAAGAACTTCCCATTGAGGCATGCAAGTGCCAAGGTACTGAAAGGGATCTCTAGATCAATCTCTTGGATCATGAGTTGGTGTCGACAAGAGACAAACCGTCGTAGGAGGGCCATGGTGTTTCCCCCATCAACGACACGAGATAAGGAACAAGTAGTAGATGCTGAAACAAAATATCAGAGCAGGAGGTAAGGGTTTAAATTGTAGAAAGATTATACTCTTGAACATAATAGCGAGACGACTCCAGAAAGTGGCAGCATTTTGATACCAAGGGATTGGAGGCTTGATGGAAGCAACATGGATTAGATGGAATGAGGCAAAATGACAACCCAAATCCCGCAGAAGGCCAAATGAAAATGTATGGATGTCCCAACCCGACAAGAGGAAAAAGTGTCAATGTTCAAGAGTGACTAGCTGCCATAGATAATTAATGATTATTTCCAAATTTCCCCCCACCATTATTGGCGAGTACCTCAATTATTTTTTAAAACAAGCTTGAAGGGGATAGCATATGCTTGTAATATAAGTTTGACCTTCAGTCAAATCCAACCTAGTAATAGTTTAACGAGCCCTAGGGAGGAGAAGCTCGAGTCTCATCATGGTGATGAGTCGAATGTCATCAGGGTTTAACGAGTCCGACATAGCTAAAACTCAGAGTCTTTTTCATGTTTAGGGAGTTTGAAAAAGACACGGAAAATAAAACTCCAGGAGGGGCCCTTTTTGTACATTTGTGTCTCTCGAGCCCCAAAAAGTATAAAACAATACTTGAGAGAACCACTTGACCATTATGATCAAGGAGTAATTTTCTTCATTAGTGACCTCAATCCAAAAGAGTAGAAAAGCGATCAAAGACACGTCGTTTCATAACTAATATCGGACTTGAAACGACAAAAATCTGGCAATATTTTCGTGTTTACACGGTCGGAAAAGAGCTTAAATCGGACCTCCTCTTATTATGTTTAACGAGCCAAAAGGAATGACTCGACAATCTTTTCATCTTTTAAGTTGGAAAAGAGCTTAAAGAGGACTTCGGAAAAAACAAAAATGGACCAACTGTATACAAAGTATGACATAACCTCGCCACCTGTAGTTCTGCACAAAACACATCAAACATCAGACCCATATAACATAAATAGATTATATATGCGGAAAATATGGTCAATACTCAGAAAACCCTAATAAAAAATGTGATATAATTGAAAAAACCCACATCCCAAAGTATAATTTTTAATTTTTTCAAAAAATTACTATAAAAAGGGGTGGGGTAGTTCATTTTTTACCATTCACATTGCACATTTTTACCTTTGGGCATTTGGAGCGCCAACCTGAGCGAATTCCTCAAGCTGATTCTGGCACCATTTGTCCACGGTTCGTCCTGAAACCTTCGCCAAGTAAGTACATTCTCTCTTGCGCTGCATTTCAGTAGCTTTTTTATGCAATTTGGTGTTAGGTAAGTGGGTTTAAGTAGATTTTCAAATTTGAGCCTGTTATGAAACCAGCTCAAGAAAATATAGAAAAGATAGATCAACGCCTTAGAATTCAGCCTCTTCGAGGGGGC
>APFE030692316.1:14488-28857 GCA_000404065.3 Pinus taeda | reverse complement strand
AATCTTTCTTAACAAACAAATCAAAAGAAGAGTATTTGTTCCAATGCACTCAAAACAAGACAACTAGTTATTTTCACAAGAATTCCCTTTTTCATTCGAACACTCAAATGCTACCAAGACAAACTTTTTCAAAAGAGATCTTTCATATTTTAAAAAAACATTCAAAACTATAACTAAAGCAAATCTTTGAGAAAACTATGAATAAAGAAAACTTAAGATCTACAAACTATGAAAACCTATTTGAAGTAAAAGCTTCACAAAAGTCTTTTCGAGGATGTTTTACTTGGCTATAAGAAAAACAAGGACCAATTTGTCCAGAATCACAAATAAGTCAAGAACAACCAATTTTGTTTTCTTTTTTAAAATGAAAATCCAAACTTTCAATCACAAGCTTTTCAAAGTTTTGTAAAGAGAAAACTTAAAGCGGATTCCTCAACAAGGGAGATTTCATAAATGGTCAGACTCATAAGAAGGCTGATAGACACTAAGGTGATCTGAAGTCCCTACAACTTCTAACCTTAGAGCCACTAAACAACCAAATCGAAAACAAACCCAACAAGCAAAACTCCTAGGAATTTCACCTAAAACCCTAATGCTAATGAAATTAAACCAAGGAAAGATTTCAACAAGTCACATGCAGGTATGGGCAGAGGATAACCACTACAAAATCAAGATAAAACTAATTTGAAGAGTAAAATTCAAAATTTCAAAATTTTAGCACGGTACGCATGTTCATAGTTTACGCAGGTGCGTGTACGCTCTGTGCAGAAAGTAAAAGTGCGTACAGGTACACACTGTGATACAACTACAAACTACGGACTTCGACTAAAGTACACTAAGTCTACCCAAGTCCACACACAACAAGCCAAAAACAGAAACAAAAAGGCAATTTTCTCAAGTCAAAGAAAAATGAGGAAAACAATCAAGTCCCCAGCGGAGTCGCCATTTTGTCACCCGGAATGAGTCAATCTTGCGGACAGGATAGACCTTCCTAGAATCTAAAGAAGATCTAATGACAAGCAAACCAACCAGACACTATCTTTCTCTAAATGTGTTTCTATAAATAATGGCGAACAAATGTGTTTAAGGCCTACCTCATGTCCAACGTAAGTTTGGGGATGCCTTCACTCCTTTGATCCAAGTAAGTTCCTTTGTCGCAAACCTGCAAACACAAACAAGGCAAACGATTAAATAGCACCTGAATAACCAGTATTATAAAACATATTTAACATGAAAGTCAAGGAGTCCATGAAACAAATAACATGAGATACTTGTTGAGAAAAATGAGCCTGATTGTATTAATTCAAAAGAAGAAGAACTTTACAACCATTGCCTTGACGTTGTACAAGCTCCTCCCAGGGTCCAACAAGAAGTCTCCTCTACTTTGACAAGCTTAACTCACTCCCAAATGAAGCCAAAAGGGTATGTGATCTCTCCTCTTAAGCTCAAATAGGAAGTCTTGATTTCACCAGCATTTACCCTAAAAAATGTTCAGCTTCTAACCTCCCTAGTCACTAACCCAATGCCTCAATTTATAGTGCAATGGACGGCAGTTACTAGGTCCTCCTTCAAAGGGATAGAATCCTCCTTCAAAGGGATATCTCCTCCTAACAAGGGATTAGCTCCTTCTCTTTTGGGATGCATGAACCACTTCGGAGCGAACAATCCACATCAAAATTCTGTCTAGAAACATCTAGAATTAACCCAAAGTGAGTTTTTTAAGATAAAAATTGCGCCTTTTGACTTTCACAGGGGTACACACCCTCCCCTTTACATATAGAGGTATAAGTATGAAGGTACTCTGAACAAAAGGTGTGGGCCCATAGGCAAAAATGAGAGAAAGTGCGGAACCAGAGTTATATTGCTCTTTTGATGTCTTTCTCTCATTTCCAAAGCTTGTTTTGAAGAGCTGAGGTCTGAGACTTGCTTAGGAGGCTGGTATAGGTGGTGATAGACCCATACAGACTGCAAATAATCAAGGTGACGATATTTTTGTATAACACTCCCTATGTCTAGTTAGGTGGTCGCACCATCTGTGCGAGACTCCAATTTGACTTCCAGTCTAGTCCATGGGCATTTCTCGATTTCCCTCGCGACGGTTGGCAGAACGCATTCTACCTTATGTGGTGTGCTCCCCTTGTTACTGCGTTTGGTAAGGTACGGTCTCAACCATGGTAGCAGAGTCACAAATGCTCGGCGGCAATCATCTAACAAAGTGGTATGATCATTCGTATCTTGCCTTGTCATCCTTAGTTTACGAATGAGACATGCTTGTGTGACCTTGTTTTCCAGTCTTCTAATCTCAACGTCCATCCACATGCTTTTCTTCCTCAAACATACTTGATCTTCTTCGAGTTCATGAAGTCTAAGTTTCCCTCGTTGAATGGCTTCCCGAATCCTTATATGGCCATCCTCGCATAGCTGTGTGATTTCTTCATCCTAGTCTTCACGTGCTTTCATCACTACAGGGGCTATTACATGTAGATTCCTTTTGGTATTCCCTTTAGGAATCTCGGGTTCTACTCTGTTTCACACCTTTGTGGTCATTTCCATGCTCGGGCTTTTGCATATGGTCCTATAGGCCCATTGAACTACTGGCATGTGCAAGTCCCAGTGAGTTTGTCTCACATGGTAAACCTTGTTTAGTACTCCATGCACCCTATGGAATGCTTCATCGTGGAGAATTGGTAACGCGCGTCACCTTCCCTGCTGTTGTGGTTTGTTTCAATTCTCTAGGATTGGGTTGGTGTGCACTTGTGTGGACTCTACAACATATGTTTGTACCCATCAGGAAAGGTGGGCTTGCAAGTCATTATGCCCCATCTGGCTGGCTTTCATTTGAAGCTAGGGTTTCCCAGAGTGTAGGTACATCATCCTTCTACATATGTTCCAGTCCTCACACTTCCCTTGATGCGTACCCCACCATCGTGCGGGTGTTGCACACATTGCCCACTTCAGCGCATTGAATCGTTGTTGCTATGGTACTGCACTTTTGATGTTTTTTAGAAATTCATCCACCACTGACAATCCATCATATGTTGGTAGCTCCCTTGCCTCTGTTGTTACACAACGCAATGATATAACCATCATATTGCAGTTAAATTTTGTTACTTCATGTAGCCAATTCTTTCATCCCTCTATCTCTTCATTTGAATCTGAAGTGCAAGAGCTTTCACGCTCCCAGGAAAGCCTTCAATTTGCAGTTGGATTCACTAGATAGAGCTGAGATCATCATCACTATCGTCGTCGGGCACCAGTTCAGTGTATTATGCCCCTTCATCTGGATCCAACAGTAATATTATGTGTAGTGACTTTTTCTCAAATATCATTTTGCGCTTCTTTAGATTTATGACTCCATTCATATCGGTAGCCCAATCTATCCCTAGTAGTGTAGGTTAGGGATTGCTATCATCGACAATCTCTATTACTTCAGAATTTGGCTACGCACTCGCGCATTTGATATCGACTATCACCCCTTGTAATCTTCCCATGGGAAAAATGTTCTGTTGGTACGCCGTTCATAACTGAATAGGGGAACATTGTAATGTAGGTCTCCCCATTCATTCTCATGTTTTCTTTGGTAGTACATTTTCATCCAAACCTAGCTCTAGGATTACCTAATCCATTTTGTACTCACCTATTTACGTAGTCATCATCATCTCCTTTGCTTTGTGCAATGCATGCTTTCCCAGTTTTTGGACCACGTAGGGTTCTCCTAACCCCACACACCTAGTGATAAGTTCTTGTAGTCCTTTGACTACCTTGTTGTCGTGCAGTTTTTTCATGCATATCTCCAGAAAGGTAGTGAGAATTAAAGGATCTATCCCTAGTTCTGTTTGATCCTTACTATCTCAAGAGGAGGCCTCCGTGAAGCTCTTCTTAGCTTCCATGAATGTCTCCTTCGTGTGTTCTAAATCAAACTTGGGTTCCTTTGTAGGAGTCTTGCAAAACCACGTGCTTTCTTCTGGCTACTTTCCTTTATCATCTCCCATTGTCATATCGCTCTCGAGCATCATGTTTACATTTGGGTCTTCTTCACGTGGTTCAAACCTCATCATTTGTAAATTCTGGGTCAAAGCGCCTGGGAGTATCCCTTTTCATGCATCTTCGCTATTAGTGAATGGCAATCTTCCACCTCATGATAAAACTGATTACACTACCAACATGATATTCTAGTTGGGTTCATACAATCACAGGCATAATGCCCTAACTATTGGTAATTGTAACAGATTATTTTTCTGTGAACCCTTCCTGGTCCCATTCCTCCTCAACCCCAACCACACCCTTGAAACCTAGAACATGTCATCCCTGCATTTGGGTCAAGGGCTTTTGTTTTGGCCTGCACCCTGTAGGTAGGGGTCTGATCTATCATTACTTCATAGCTTCCGCAGGTGTGTTTGTAATGGCCTACCGACCTGCAGAAATTACAAAAAAACTTCTGGGACATCTGCATATACTTTTGCAACAGATGACAATTATTTGTGGTATGTTTTCCTCCTATCTGGCAGATCGTGCACCATAATGAAGACGCCAAGCTCGGCTCCACCTGTGCCTCCGGTCTTAATGGCATTGGCCCTCCTCTTGCCAAGTACTTCGTGAACACTGCACAATGATCTCTGTTGTGGCCCTGGCCTTTGCATTTTATGCACCATACTTCCCCACGCGCCTTTGACTGAGGTGCCCTATATTGTTTCAAACTCTACATTTCTAGACACAAATTCTATAGCTACAAGTGGATTTGTTGGAATCCCAATCTAGGTTCTTGTATAGGGATTTCATGCAACCTCATTACCATCTCCAATGCTTTCGCCTGAGTAGAAATTTTTTGTTGTGACATCATCATCCTTAAGTGTGGTGTAAGTGAGGCGACAATCCATGCATGAGGTTGTGCATTCATTAATGTCATATTGCCTTTGTGTATCGTACTCTTTAGCCTTTGGTCCAGATCCTAGGGGGTCTCCCCCAGGAGCATTGCGATCTCTTGAAACCTGATGATTGATTATGTCTTTGACTTTGGTCTTCTAAACTTGCTGTTCAATGTGGTCTAGATCTCTACAATTCCTACATTCAGGTGGTCATTAGAATGCTTGATATACCACATTAATGTGCGATCCTGTAGTGCGCTCACAAGCATATGCTTTTGAATATTATCGTCCATGATGCCCAGTGCTTCCCATACTACTCTTACCATGAACTAGAATTGGTCTGGGTCTTCATTTTCTACTCCTATGAACAACCGTAATTTGATCACACTTGCCATACTGAACTGTGGAGGTGGCGGAGGTGGAGTGGGTGGAGATGGAGGTTATGGGGGTGAAGTGGGTGGCAGTGTGGGTGGAGGTGGTAAACATAGAATTTGTTACCTTATCGAAATGACCATGCTTCTCAGAGAAACCTTTGCGAGTTCGTCCTCACTCTCCCGCAAGGGTAAAATTAAGGGACTGTTTTATAATTCTTCACATCTTTCACTTCTGTAGATCTTTTCGCTCCACATAGTCCCAAACATTAATTTATTTCCATAACCTACTTCTCACACAATAGCATTTTAGTCCAAGTGTTTAAATATTTAATGCACTTACATCACGGTCCCTTGAGAAAACGTTGCTCTGCCTCGCTGTAGCTGATGGTCATGTCTACCATGAACTTAGTGATAAATCCTCCTATTACCAAGTCAATCCAGTGGTCCACAGCTCACGATATCTTATCTTCTGAGGCTTCTAGTTTGTGAACCAGTTCTGGAGTCCACGTTATTGGTTTGTCAAGCCTACGCCTTCCCTGGCTGCCTGCTAACTTTGCAATCCACTCATACAGCTCATTTGGAAAATATGTGAAGGAAATTTTGTGGATTTCAATGTACAAGTAGCGATCCAATTGTTTCTCCTTAGGTACTCACAGATTTCTATTTTCCTGCGTTGCGAACTCATGAATCTTCTTATCCAACCACTTTTCAATTTCTTTCTTTGTAGGGTTCTAGTGGCATGACATCAGATATCCCTTATACAGATTTCGGTCCAGGAAACAGAACCATTTCTTGGCTTGGTGGTGCCTGACCCAGGGTCAAATGTGACTTATCCAAGCAAATCCTAGTACTACTAGCCCTTTAGGCAACATTCCACAGAGCGTAGATTGAAGTCTCACTCGAAGTAGTATGGGAGGGTGCTAGGACCAAGTTTCCGCACCCTAGGGATGTCTGATGGGCTTCTAGAGGTCCACGGTCTGACCTGTTGCTATGTGCACTTGTGATCCCTTCACGACCTATGGTGCAGCTTCCTCATAGCCCTACTTGGGGCGCGACCTGTATAATACCCAAGATCCTTGTAATTAACCAATTATTTAACTTGAGTGTGTAAGATTTATGGTGATTACAACATATTCATCAATCATACCAGTGCACATAATAAATAAATGAATACAACCATCAAGAAGATAATGCACAAAAAATACACAAGAATATGAATACACTTCTCTTTTATTAACCTTCAATCTTGCACCGCCCTGCGCACTCAGCTGTAGAGCCTCTTCCTACTACTACAACCTAAGACACTTAGAAATTTACTCTAAGCTCAAACCATTCCTTCGCTATTCATATATTTCCTACTCCTTAACTAAGTTTACAACTTAGAACCTCGGTCTATCTATACAATCCCATGGTTCGCGGATCATGGGTAGGACGACTTCACATTATTTTACAATACAATGTTTAGGGCACACAACCCTATGACTCAATTGTACAATTTGCGCTCTGCGCCCATAATTCGCGGAGTTTTACAACATCTCTGACCAAAACTTAGGCTTTGAGCCCTAGAAGCTACTGTGGGTGGGATTCTAGGCCCAACAAGATCCCTATGGCCAAAAGAGTGAAATTGAACGTATGGTTGCAAAAATGCTAGAGGCTGGTATAATTTAACCTATTCAAGGTTCTTTCTCTACTCTGGTAGTATTGGTGCACAAGACAGATGGATAATGGTGCATGTGTCTAGATTATAGGGAGCTCAACAAGATCACCGTTAAAGATAAATTTCCCATTCTTGTCATTGCTAAATTATTGGATGAATTTCATGGATCAACTTACATCACCAAGTTGGATCTTCATTCAGGATATCATCAAATCAAAATGAAGACTAAATACATTCTGAAAACAACATTTAGAACTCATGAGGGTCATTATGAATTTTTGGTCATGCCTTTTGACATTACCAATGAAACTTATACATTTCAAGGTTTGATGAAGTCCACTTTCAAACCCTTCCTTAGAAAAATTGTGTTAGTATTGTTTGAGGATATACAATCTACAACAAGTCTTGGAAGGATCATGTTCAACATGTTGAGAAGGTGCTCAAACTATTAGAGGAGAAATGGTTTGATGAGCCTCATCATTGGGTAACTATATGGACCTTAGTCCACCTCTTAGCTTATTCAAATCAACTCTTCTCATAAGTTATTACATATTTTTATTGTATTTTTCTTAATGAGATGAGTCAAAGTGAGATATTATGCCTAGTGGAATAATATGCATTGATTACAGGTTTTTGAGAGAAAAGCATGGAAATTTTGGCTACTTAAGGGTTGAAACTTGAACGAGAAAAGGAGGAGATATTGTACAAGGTTGACCCTCCTCATTTACTCCCCACTCATTCAAATATTCCTCCATCAATCACACTAGCTCGGAGTACAAGCAACCAAGTCATGGAGACCAAAAGGCATTCGAGTAAGAGAGAGTCAATGAGATAGTTTATCTCAAGTTTGGGAGCCGAGTCTCCCTAGATTTATGGAAGTCACTAGAGATTTTAGTTGTATAAATAAGAATGCCTACAACCTCATTAGGATTAAAACTTTTGTTGTAAAAACACTAGTCATTTTTTGAGTTTAAGACTTCTGGAAGACATTGTTATGTAATTTTCTATTGTAATAATGAGACTGAACATTTGCTTGATCCAACACTAAGTTGAATCAGAGGGCTAAAGCTCTGAGTTCAGTGCCCAACCCTAGAAGAAAAGGCTCCTCTTCTTGTATTTGTATGCTTAGTTTCTTTCATATATTAATGTTTGATTTATCTTTGGCATTATTTCATTGCAAGTAGTTGTGGATTTGATTAGTTTGCTTACATTTGTGATTCACTTTAGCCGTAGCTTAGAATAGATAAAGGAACATCAAAAAGCTATCAATATGTGGATTTTTCCTCACTCCTTCCTTCAGGGATCATGATTTGAGGAAAGAACCCCTATCCAACCCCAAAAAGACAGAATTATAGTTTGTCATGGAATTTAGGGTTTTCTATACTTAGGCCAGCATTTGATTAGTTTTCATGAATAGGATTTAGTTATAATTTCTTCTATTTTCAGTATTACATTATATCTAATCAAGGTTTCATATTATTTTGCGAAGTTTCCTCATGCGTGAAATAGGAAGGTAGCTCATGAAATTATGTTTTCCTTAGATAATTGAAATCATTCTTCTTTACATGATTTATGGATAAATGTCAATGGTTGATGCAATGTAGGAGTTTCAATAGTACATAGATATTTCATGATCAACAACCTCATCCCAACTCCATCCATCCATGCTCATTCCTTTCTTTCACCAAAACCCCCACCAACATCATCATTTCACAAGAACACTTCTGCAAGCTTGTTAAGCAAATCCAACCATCTCCCAACTATGATTTTGAGTTCTGAAGTAGGCCTAGGCACTCGTTGTCCTAATTCCATCCACTGAACACCCTCCATAACCCTTCCATAACCTTCAACATCCCTACTTTTTCTCTCGGTTGTATCCTATAGGAATACAGGGGATGCTGTAGGAATTCAGGACATCTTGTAGAATGCATTATGACATCCTGTAGGTTGACCTGTAGTGGATTTTTTTGAGGCTGAATTAAGGAGAAAGCCCCTAGGAAGCTGTAAAAGTACATCCACTTGTCTGTAAAGCCTTCTGACCATTCACCATCATCCCTAACCCACCTGACACATCATCAAAACAAGTTAGCTTTCACAATTTCTCATGAAAAAATACAAGAAGAAAAACATAGTTATTTTATTCATTTACATGCATAGGAGTAGAATGTTTGATGTTTCAATTTGCACACCTAGGAAAGTAGGATTGCATACATGTTAACTTAGAATTCTTTTGAAGTAAAGCCTCTTAGAAAATAGTTATAAAAATGGTGTGTTTTAGCATTTGATTTCAGTCTTTTTCCTTACTACAGTAGACAAGTATTCACTTAGTGTAGATTTCTCTTTTCCTCATTGGTAATCAAGCTTCTTCTGAATCAATAGAAGTTTGGTTTGAAAAAAATTAGTGTTCTATCACCAGCTTAGTAGTGACAAAGAGAGGACCCATCACATTTACTTGTGTATGCATCACTATCACCTACAAGCTTGTACAAACCCCGAGTTGATAAATAAAGTTGGCAGCGCGAGGAGTTGTAACATTCTTGTTGCAATATTGGTGCTCATCACTTTTTTGCACCATTGTCGGGGAGTTTTCTAAGTAATATATGATTTCTGCTTTCTTTCTTCCATTTCCTATCCTTGACATTATGTTATTAGTTTCATTTTTGCAAAAGTAATTTAGTTTTCTTTCTTTTCCATTATGCAAGTGAGATTTCATTGAAGCAGTTAGTTTTCATTCAGTCAATTATTTTCCATTTCGTTTGCAATTTCAAATTTTCAATTATTCTCAAATCTAAAAAAAAAAGGAAACAAAACAAAAGCACTTCTTTCATGTCTCGTAGGAATAGGGATAACTTAGGGAAAGTTTCGCCAAACACCCCCAAAGCTTCAAATAACCAACCTTCCCTCTTCTTCAATGGTTGTGAATTGGAGGAACCCTTAGGTGAATAACCAGAGATATTTGAAGAGCCTACAAGGGGAGAAGAAGAAGAAGAACCATTCCAACAGACCCAATGGCTGAAAATAGAAATGACAGAGGAAATAGAGAAAGAGTTGAGGGTAAATTTCCCATTAGAGAAACTAATGGGGATACCAAGAAGAAGAATATGATCCCCTCCGCTCTTCCTTATTTCCATGGCCTAACCTTAGAAGATCCAAACACTTTCTTGTTTGAGTTTGGTGTCATATGCAGAAACTATGATTACACCAATGATGAGGAGAAGTTGAAACTATTCCCATCCACTCTCAAGGATGTATTTTGTGCTAATTCATGGGTTTACCTGGGGATAGCATCACAACTTGGGCTAAGATGTAGCAAGCCTTCAACAACAAGTATCGAGACTACTACAAGTCTGAAGACACTAAAGAATAATTTTTTATGATGACCTTAGGACATGATGAATCCCTAGAGGATTATGAAGAAAGATTCCAACTTAGCTACAAAAGGTCTAGGTGCACACTTGATCCTCAATCATTAAAGCTAGTCCTTCTTAGAGGGGTAAGGGAAGATCTTTTGGATACCCTAAACATGGTATCAAGAGGGGACATCTACCAACTACCCTATGAAGATATCAAGATTGTCTTTAGGAACCATTCTCGGGTAGTTAGGAAAAAGGGTAGGGGTAGTCAACCTATGGTAAGTCCATCCTCTTCTAATACATCCATTAAAGGTGAAATTGGAAATATGTTGGAATATTTCAAGAGGTAGATGGTGCAAACCATTTTCCTACAAATGGACACTATGCACATCAAGATAAAGCAGGAGGAGGCAGAGATAGCCTTAGCCATTTTCTTCCCTATATGCACAAGGAGGCACCCTAGGAATGAATTTCCATTAAATATTATTGAAGTATACTCAGCCTGTGAAGAAAACCACTCCAATGACAAGTGCCCTTCTCTGCCTGGACTAAACTTTTTGTATCTGGGGACTGAAGGGGTGACTGAACAACTCTGCTACATAAACCAAAGGAGACCTCATAGGCCTCAGCCATATCAGTAGGGAATGCAAGGGTCATCCCATGACTATTATAACCCAAAATAGACCACATCCATTCCCTCTTGGGGGGCACCTACTCATCCCTCATGGTCTACACCTCCTCGTCAGCCCTTTGCATCTTAGTACAATAACTAGCTAACCAACCAGTAATTTCAACCATATGCCCCACCTAATCCTCAATGGAATGCATCCATATGCCTTCCCAGCCGAATCTAAACCTGAAGAATAGACAGGAACAACAAGTATATAGTGGAGAGACATCTTATCCTACTTATGTCGTGGAGATTCAAGAAATCAACTTGAGATATGCGAGATTAATCCCATACAACCAACCTTTACCTCCACCCAGGGATAGTGAGGAATAAATAGAGGAAAGCATGCTTACAGTAAATCCTCTGCCCTTTTTTGATAGATTAACTCATCTAGTCTAGCCTACCCCAGAAGAGAATGAACTTCTGGGTGAATTGAAAAATCTATGTGTCAAAATGTCACTTCTCCAAGCAGTAAAAGATGTACTTATTTACAACAAGTTGATTTAGGAGAAGTGATTCAAACATCTAGGGATGCAAAAAAGAAACACCCCTACCATTAATTTCATTGCACAGGTGTCTGACCTAATGGTAGGGTAGGTAATTTGTTCAAAGTATTTGGACTCTAGAATCCAATAGTGGATGTGCACATCAATGGAACCATTTTTCCACACACTTTGATTGACCTTGGGGTTGCCATTAATGTGATGGATAATAACACCATGCTCGAGCTCAACCTCCAGGGTTGACTGAGAAAGACCACAACAATCGTGAAGCTTGTAGACCGTTCCACAGTGACCCCTAAGGGGTTTGCGGAGGATGTGATGGTGTCCATTGACTCTAGGGAGTACCCTGCAAAATTCCAAGTTCTGTAGCCTAAGGTCAAGCTTACTGGTTACCCTCTCATCCTCGGGAGGCCCTCGTTAGCCACTATCAATGCCTACATAAGTTGTACGCCTGAAAATATGACTATAGAAAATGGCCATATGTCCAAGCAGTTAGTGTTGTACCCTCCTTCTCAGCCATATCTAGAACATGAATTACCTTTATGTTTGGAAGAGGAGGAAGAAGATGAAGTTTATTCATCCCAACTCTATACCTGAGAAATAGTCATGGGAGTAGGACAACTAGATGAAGATGATTTTATTGAATGCATACTCCAAAGTCCAACTCCCAACACATTACCTTAGAGGAAGTAGTAAAGGAAACCTAGAACAACCATCAGATTGACCTATGCTTAGCTAATTCAAACCCTTCTCATGTCAAAACCATAGAATTTGGCCCTAGGAGAACTTTGAAAATCAACGCATCTATTTTTGTACACTAAGAAGAAAAGTTGTGTGACATGCTAAAGGAACAGATGGATGCCTTTGCTTGGAGATACAAGGAAATGAATGGAGTGCACCCCTCAGTGTGCACTCACCACATTTATATCAAATAATTTTGGAAACCAATCCGACAACCTCAAAGGAGAATGAATCCATCTCTCAAGGATATAGTCAAACAAGAATTGCAAATGTTTCTAGATGCAAGATTCATTTAAACTATCTTAGATAGTGAGTGGGTCTCTCCTTTGGTGTTGGTTCCAAAGAAAAATGGGAAGTGGAGGATTTGTTTCGATTACAAATAGTTAAACAAAGCAACAAAGAAGGACCATTTCCCTCTACCTTTCATTGACCAAGTGCTAGATGGCCTAGCAGGGAAAGAGTTTTTCTCTTTCCTAGATGGGTTAAGTGGGTATAATAAAATCCAAATCAGCCCAGAAGAATAGGATAAAACCATCTTCACTTGTCCTTGAGGTACTTTTTCCTATAGGGTCCTTCCTTTTGGCCTATGCAATGCCCCTACCACTTTCCAGGGAGTTGTCTTGAGTATCCTTATCGAGCTAGTTGATGATGGAGTAGAGGTTTATATGGATGATTTTACACCCTATGTGTCTGATTTCGAGGAGGTTGTGTCCAACTTAGGTAAGGTGCTAAACAAATTCATTGAAATGAACCTGTTACTTAGTCCCACTAAGTGTGAGTTATTGATGGCTACAGTGATTGTTCTAGGTCATTCAATATTCCAGCAAGGATTGTAGGTGGACCCAAATAAAATAGCTACCATCCAAAGGGTCCCACCTCCACAAAATTAGAGAGGTGTCAGAAATTTTCAGGTTTAGCTAGATACTATTAGAGGTTTATAAAATACTTTAGCAAGTTAGCTTCTCCTTTATTTGGGTCATTGACCAAAGACTCTGAATTTGTATGGTCATGTCATGCAGAAAGAGTTATTTTTGCAGACAAACCTAACCTCCCTAGGAGTCTAAGACTCTCTAGTGACAAACAAACCAAACAAGAGCAATCCTTCTCTAAACATACATTATTCTATGAGAAACCAAGTGTTTTCCGATCTTACCTTAGGTCCAACGCTTGTTGTAGCAGTCCAGCCTTGCTGATCCAGATGAGCTCCTCCTTCACTTTAAGACCTGCATACACTAACAAAGCAAACGATTACATAACACCTGAATATTTCATAAAACAAAGCATATTCATCACATAGACCAAGGAGTACATGAAATAATTCATTAACAACAAATCATTGAGAAGAATGGACTTATTTGTATTAAGGAAACAAAAAAGGAACCATTACAACCTGAGCCTTGGTGTTGTGCAAGCTCCTCCCAGGGTCCAACAAGAGATTTCCTCTACTTTGACAAGCTCACCCACTCCCAATATGGCAACAAGGAAGGATAGTGATCTCTCCTCACAAGTCAACAATGGAAGTCCTAATTCCAGCAGCATTTACCCTTTAGAATGTTCAGCTTTCAACCTTCCCCTCCTTTGGCCCAAGGCCTGTATTTATAGTATTCTAGAGGAAGTTATTCAGTTCCAACATCAATGGGATACTCCCTCTTTTGGATGGGGTAGCTCCTCTCTTGATGGGATAAGTTCCTCTATCATAGGGATGCATGAACCATCTGGAGGCGCTCAATACACGTCAAACACTCTTCTAGAAGGCTCTAGAAGTGACCACAAGTAACTTTTTAAAGATGAAACTCGCGCCTTTTGACCTTTACAGGGGTACGCACCCAACCTTTAGCTTACAGAGCGTACAAGTACGCAGGTACAGTGTGTTTGGAGTGCGTACACGCAGGCAAGGTAGAAAGAACCTGCGTACCCAGAGATAAACATGTTTTCAAGTGACTTTCTCTCTTTTTGAAGTTTTGACATGAAGAGCAGAGGTATGGGGCTTGACAAAGAGGACAATATGGCTACTGATGGGGCCATATAAACTGCAGATAGTCAAGGTGACAAAATTCAGTGTAACAGATTGCCCCCTAAAGTACGAAGCCTGTAATAGATAAGGGTGTTAAGTCATATAAGAAGGGTGAAGTGCTTTACCATTTCGAGGATCATCTTGTGGATAGCCCGGTTGGAACCTGCAATTTTCAACACAAAATACATGTAA
>APFE030692316.1:0-14468 GCA_000404065.3 Pinus taeda | reverse complement strand
TTTACCCTTTAGAATGTTCAGCTTTCAACCTCCCCTCCTCTGGCCCAAGGCCTGTATTTATAGTATTCTAGAGGAAGTTATTCAGTTCCAACATCAAGGGATACTCCCTCTTTTGGATGGGGTAGCTCCCTCTTGATGGGATAAGTTCCTCTATCATAGGGATGCATGAACCATCTGGAGGCGCTCAATACACGTCAAACACTCTTCTAGAAAGCTCTATAAGTGACCACAAGTAACTTTTTTAAGATGAAACTCGCGCCTTTTGACCTTTACAGGAGTACGCACCCATCCCTTGACTTACAGAGCGTACAAGTATGCAAGTACAATGAGCTTGGGATGCGTACACGCAGGCAAGGTAGAGAGAACCTGCGTACCCAGAGATAAACATGTTTTTAAGTGACTTTCTCTCTTTCTGAGGTTTGACATGAAGAGCAGAGGTATGAGGCTTGACAAGGAGGATAATATGACTATTGATGGAGCCATATCAACTGCAGATAGTCATGGTGACAAATTTCAGTGTAACAGGTCAAAAAGCTGTAAAGAGGCCTTGGACACCATAAAGGACAAGTTGACCACTGCACCTATTCTCCAAGGCCCGAATTGGGCCCTTCATTTTCATATACATGATGATGCCTCACACAAAGCCATAGGAGCAACTTTAGGCTATATAGATGACAAGTTACCTTCTACCATTTACTTCAACAGTAAGAATCTGTCAAATGTGAAATTGAACTACAAAGTGACCGAAAAGGAGCTCCTGGTTGTTGTGCATTGATTGAAAAAATTTATGCATTACATTATAGGTTACCAAACATTTGTACATACTCACCATGTTGCAATCAAATATTTGATGAATAAACATGATGTGAATGCCCAGATTATTAGATGGTTACTTTTATTACATCAGTTTGATCTAACTATTGTTGATAATCTTGGCAAGGAATATATTGTTGCATTTTTTTTTATCCAGGTTAACTTTTCTTTCAGAGGAGGAAGGAATGGTTGATGATCAATTACCGATTGAGCACTTATTCGCCATTTCAGTTCTCTCTCCATGGTTTGATGACATAGCAAACTATTTGGTGTTTGCACAGTTACCACCAAATTTGTCCTCCAAAGAGAAAACCAAGATTGTTTGGAAGAGTGCCCCATTCACTTGGATTGGGGGTAACCTCTTCAAAATAGTTTTGGATCACATTCTGGGAATATGTGTCAGGGAGTAGGAAGTATTTTACATCCTTCTAACCTGCCATGCTGGGCCTTGTGGAGGTCACTTCACAGCCAAGAGGACAAAATTCAAGGTGTTCCAAGCTGGTTATTATTGGCCCACTCTTAACGAGGATGTGAGAAGGTATACAAGTCATTGTGATCAGTGCCAAAGTATCGGAAAGCCTACTCCCAGGGATGAAATTCCTTTGCAACCTCAAGTGACTTTCGAGCCATTTGACAAGTGGGGCATGGATTTCATTGGACCTATTGATCCTCCATCCATACAAAAGAAGTATATCATTATGTGCACTGACTACTTGACCAAGTGGGTTGAATTCAAGGCAATCAACACAACGACAGAGGAGAAAGTGGCTGAGCTCTTAAGGGAAAATGTATTTCACAAGTTTGGGTACCCTAGAGAATTGGTCAATGATCAAGGTAGCCAATTTACATATCACATGATCAAAGACTTGTTAAGCCAGCACAAGATCAAGCATAGAACCCCAAGTCCCTATCATCCACAAGTTAATGGGCAGGTAGAGCTGACCAACAAAGTGTTATAGGGAATTCTGATGAAAGTGGTTAGCAACAGTAGAAAAAATTGGGCAGATAGATTAGTTGAGGCCACTTGGGCCTACAATATCACATGGAAGACCACCACTTGACTCACACCCTATGAGTTGGTCTATGGGAAAAAGGCCATGTTTTCCATTGAGTTTCAGTATAATACATTAAGGATGGCAGCCCAACTATATCTAGATCTTAACAACGCACAAAAAGAGAGATTTCTCTACCTGAATGGGTTGGATGAGTCTAGAATGAGGGCCCTCCTACACACAGAGGTGACTTAATTTTAGAGGAATGTCTAGCATGACAAGAAAAAGAAGGACAGACAATTTCAAGAAGGTGATTGAGATTTGTTATATGATTCCAAATATAAAGATTTTAAGGGAAAGTTAAGGACTAGATGGTTAGGGCCCTATGTCATAGAGAAATTTCATGGTAATGGTTCCATGCAGATTAGAACCATTGATGCAGAGGCCATTCCTTTACTTGTTAATGGGCACAGATTCAAGTTTTATAAGAATCCATTGTCAAAGCAAGAATTCACTGATGTATTAGCAAGAAAGTAATGGTGGTGGATCAAGTCTCAACTTCTACCTCATGAGGTCATTGAAAAAAAATAAAAAAATAATAAAAACTAAACTAAACTAAACTAAACTAAACTGAAAACAAAAAACAAAAAAAGAAGAAGAGAAAAATAAGGAGACTTGGGTGAAAACCTCCATGAGGCACCTGAGTCCCACTGTTGGGTTGAAAACCTCTTGGGGCAACCCAATGGTGTAAAATAAAAAAGAGAAATAAATAGATCTCTGGGTGAAAACCACTTTTGAGACACCCAGGGAAAGCAACTAGGATGAAAACCTCTTGGAGGCATACTAGTTTCTTTCAAAAGAAAAAAAAACAAAAAATATAAAATATAGAAAAGGAGAAGAAAATTTGAAAATATTGTTTGCAAGTTAGTAGGAGGAGGATCAAAGAAACAAGAGAGGATAAATAGGGCCTGTCCAATTCATTTTTTTATTTCTCCATTCATTATTCTTGCTCATTCCATAATTCCCTCCATTTTTCCACTCATTTAGCTCAGATTGCAAGGGCTCTGTGTTTTCTACATGTTTCCCTGTAAACCTATATGATTCCTTGAAAACCTACAAGACGATCCTGTAGGAATTATAGTGGCTTTGAAATCCTAAAGGAAGTAACCCTAGAGCAGGGGGATGACGTACCCATGTCAAAAAAAAAAAATCTACTTTTCCATCTCATCACCATACCTCTCTCCATGATGATCACCCCTACATTGATCCAAAAAAAGTTAGTTTAAAAAATTACAGTTTTCAAAAAAAGAAACAAATAGAGAAAAGAGGATGAAGAGAAAGAATAATGGGACAAAACTTGAAGGCTATTTTCCTCATTCACAATTCCCTAGACTCCTTCTATGCCCATGCCAACCATCCTCATGCTCAAGAAGTCGAAAATAATTAAAAAAAATGAGGGAAAAGCAGCTACAGGACATCCTGTAGAAAATATTGTAGCATCCTATCCCACAAAACTAAAATTCATGGGTTGCAGTTAGCTTCAAGCATGGAGATCTAGATGTCACAGAAGATCCTCCAAATTTGAGCAACAACATCAAGATCATTAGCATCAACACCCAATACCTGGACGTTAAAGAAAAACATTGGAGGAAAATAATAATAAAAAAAATGAGAGGAGAAAAACACATGCAACTAGTACACAACAAGGACTTCATTCCTCAACAAAACAATCGAGGCATCATTACCATAGGTAAGTATCTTGCTTCCACTCTCTTGTTAGCATAATATGATCAAACATGTCCAAGTTGTGAAAGAGTTTGTTTATAAGCTAAAGGTGGCCAGTTAACTTGGTCACCTTTGCTCAGTCAATCACAAGAAGACAATTAGTCCTTACACATATGGCAGCAGTTAAGTCAAGGAAAAGGAGAGATGAGGTTGGAAGTGGTTAAACTACATATGCCCAAAGTGGGATTTTATTACGATCTGAGGAGAATGATGATTTGGTAGTGGAACCGAAGGCCCAAAAACAGATATTCATACCTCGGCTGCTAGCACACCACCCCACTCAAATCACCTATATGAGGAAATAAAAGTGGATCCCCATGAACATTCACATTCTTGAGGCTACACACTAGAAAAATTGCTTTTGACCCTCAAGAAGTCTACAAGAAATGCGAATTCATTTTTTTCCCTATGCAGGAGCACCTACATGATCCTACAAGAGATCTTATGGGATATAGAACAACACCTACACAATTGGCATTGAGCAGTTCAATAAGAGAAAAATAGAGGTTAGCTTCATCAAATGGTGATAAGGAGGTAGGCTCTATACTTTCCCACAATTTCCAAGTGAAAATAATATAGAAAAGCCTTATATTGTGTTCAAAAGGATTGCAATCTAGGGAATTGTATACACATAATTTTCATTTAAAATTCCTAATTCATTAATTTGGTATCAGACATATACTACCCTTTATCTATTAGAGAAAATGATATGGTGATTTAATAAGAGGGAACCCATCAACATAGGGAGGATTCATTAGCACCCTCCTGTACTAGAGATATTCACAAGGCACAATTGGATGGGTTTCTTTGAGCAATTGAGGGGATATGATGATGAAGTAGTCAGATATTTTGTTATCTCCCTCACTCCACTGGATAGGACCCATGCCATTATTGTGGTTAAAGGCCTCTCTATAGAGCTCACCCCTAAAATCATAATCAGAATCACCACCCTTCCTTTGGGGATGCCTTGGAGAAAGAAGGATAAGGGAAATAGCCAAATTACAAAGAAGAAATTATTTTTAGAAGGAGAGGAAGCAATGGAAAACAAAAATGGAGTTAGAAGAGAAATCCTACCATATTCTTGGAATGAAATTAGCTACCACCTTATAAAATATGTGTCATGTGAAGGTAAGTACAATGTGGTATATGGATACCACTATAGGCTTCTCCAAGAGTCAAGGTTTTGAGTAGACACACCTCCTAAAAACAGACTCAACATACCATACTTCCTTCTTAAATTAGTGATAGATATGAGCATTAAGGTGTAGGAAGGAAACCATCAACAACTAGCCCATCATGGATTAATTAGACTTATCATAAAAGATGCCCTCCAAAACCTCAGAATCCCTATCACATCGGGAACTTTTAGAGACATGCAGACAAAGGAAGGCATAAAATCCCTTAAGTATGATAAGAGCCCCACTTCCAGTGAAGGGATGAAGAAGAAATGGAGAAGGATGAGAAAGAAATTTAAAAGGAGGAAGAAGAAACAGAGAGGGATGAAGAGCAAATAGATGAGGAAGAACAGGAAGAAAAGGAGAAGGAAAGTGGTGAAGAGACAGAAGAAGATGCAAAGGAGGAAACTGATGAACAGAGTGAGGAACTAGAAGGAGGAGAGGAGAATGACAAATATAAGAAGGGCAATGGAAAAGGGGGGACAAAAGAAAAGGAAGAATCACCCAAGGTATTTGCAGAACCCAATGAGAAAGAGGCAACAACTGCCCTCACTGCCCTTAGTACCCCTATCAAACAAAAAGGGAAAAGACAGAGACAGACTCCATCATAGTGTAGGACAAGAAATAGTACAAGAATAATGCAAGGAAAACCTCAAAACTCCCACCAAGGTTCCTATTGGCATTCAAGACTCACCAATAGCACAAGACTCTTTGAAGACTCCTACCACCTATTTTAGGATTCCTGTCACTATATCTACCTCATCGAAAGGAAAATGCTTCCTACAGGATATATAAAACGACCTACAGGAAGCAGAGGAAATCCTATAGGAAACTCTGCTAAACCTACAAGAAACTTAGAAATTGGACAAAGAAGCGAATATGCAGCAAGAAACAAAGAGGGAGGATCTACAGCTCAAGGAACCTAGTCCTCAACCTAACCATGACTCCTACTATAGGTTCATTGAAGGGGGTAGGGTCATTCCACAAAAAATTGTCATCCCAATATGCTTTGAGCTTGAGATAGAAAGGGCAAGAACACATAGATGGATGCAAATTGCCAATTCCAAAGGAGTGGAGGATGTAGGTCACATGGAGGAGAAAGTAAATGACATGGGAAGAGAACTAAGTAACCTAAGGGACATAGAGGCAATGATGAAAGGTCAGTTGGAGGCAAAAAATGCATGGTGAAGAGGACAACTACAAGAGAGAGAGAATCAATTGGCATCCATGACCAGTCTATCCATAGAGGAAATCCTATGCAGGATGTCAGCTAAGTCCTATGCATTGTATCCTAGGGAAAAGTGTTTGTAGTTACAAATCAGGACTTTAACACAGAGAGGCACTATGCTATTCTAGGATTATAGACAACTCATTAATCTTTGTGATCAAAGAACATTGGAGGATAATGCTAAAATGTCTAAGTTCTACCTACATAACTTGGCCTTGATAGATCTGAGTGTGTGGGACCGTAATTCAAAACTAGACGGCCTACAATTGATGGCTTTGGCATGATTGATGAACCATGAGGAAGCAAGGGCTGTAGAAATGAAGAAAATAATGTCATGGGAAGAAACATAACCTCTCATGATAAGAGCTAAGCAGTCAAATCGAATGGCTATAATCAACACCCATAACTTGATTGCAAATGACCCTAAAGTTGCACATAGGTACCTTGCTACCCAAGAGCAATTAATCAAACACTTTGAGGACATGTTTAGGTTGTTAGGGGATGAAAGATGCAATATTTCCAAAGGGGATGGAACATTATTCCCTACAACTTGAAAATCAAAGAGTACCATTCTCCTCAGAGAATGAGAGAGGCATTGAGTAGGACACTCATGTACAAGAAAGCTCTCCAAAGGCTCAAAGTCAATTGGATTGGCTTTAAACTTAGTCAACCATTGCTTTGAGGAATGCTAGAAGGGAGGAAGGAGGAGGAAGAGCGAAAGAAGTTGGAAGAGATAGAAAGGAAGGGATAATTCTATGCATGGGAAGAGGAAACTACAACAGAATCGTGGGATGTCACGGTGGCCACTAGAGCAATGAAAGACATGGATATTGATTGAGTTGCTCAGAGGAGGAGTAACACTTTCAGTAGGGGGGAGATGATGAACCTCATCATTGGGTAACTATATGGACCTTAATCCACCTCCTAGCACATTCAAATAAACTCTTCTCATAATTTATTACATATTTTGATTGTATTTTTCTTAATTAGATGAGTGAAAGTGAGATATTATGCATAGTCGATTTATATTCATTCATTACAGGATTTTGAGAGAAATCATGGAAATTTTGGTGAATTAAGGGCTGAAACTCAAATGAGACAAGCAGGATAGATTGTAGGAGGTAGATCCTCCTCATATACTCCTCACTCATTCAAATATTCCTCCATCAATCACACTAGCTCGAAGTACAGGTAGCCATGTCATGGAGATCAAAAGGCAACCAAGAAAGTGACAGTCAAAGAGATAGTTGATCTTGAATTTGGGATCCGAGCCTACCTATATTTAACGAAGTCATTGGAGAATTTAGTTGTATAAATAAGAAGGCCTAGACCCTAATTAGGATTTGAATTTTTTTTGTAAAAGCACTAGTCATTTTTCAATTTCAAGACTTGTGGAAGACATTTTTATGTAATTTCCTATTCAGATAATGAGAATGAGAATTTCCTTGATCCAGCACTGAGTTGACTTAGAGGGCTGAAGCTCTTGGGTTAGGGCCCAAAACTAGGAGAAAATGCTCCTCTTCTTGTATTTTTATACTTAGTTTCCTTAGTAGAATAATGTTTGAATTGTCTTTAGCATTATTTCGTTGTAGCTAGTTGTGGAATTGATTAGTTTTCTTATTAGTTTGCTTCCATTTGTGCTTTACTTCAGCAATAGCTTAAAAGAGATAAAGTAACATAAAAAAACTTATAGTTTATGGATTTGGCCTCACTTGTTCCTTTAGGGATCATTGTATGAGGAAGGAATCCTATGTAGCCCGTAAAATACAGAATTCTAGTTTCTCATAGAATTTAGGGTTTTCTGTACTTATGCCAGCATTTGATCAGTTTGCAAGAATAGGATTTAGCTATCATTTCTTCTATCTTCAGAATTACATTAAATCTCATCAAGGTTTCATATTATTTTTCAATTTTTCCTTGTGCATGAAATAGGCAGCTAGCTCATGAAATTATGTTTTCCTCAGTTAATTGAAATCCTTCTTGTTTACATTATTTATGGATAAATGTCAATGGTTGATGCAATACAGGAGTTTTAGTAGTACATAGAGATTTCATGATCAGAAACCTCATCCCAAATTCATCCATCCATGACCATTCCTTTCTTTAACAAAACCTTGACCAACTTCATCATTTCACAAGAACACTTCTGGAAGCTTGTTGAGCAAATCCAACCATCTCCCAACTTTGGTTTTGAGTTCTAAAGTGGTCGTAGGAACTCCCTACCCTCATTCCATCCACCAACCACCTTACCTAAGCCTACCATCCCCTTCAATATCCCTCCTTTTTCCCTTCGTTGTATCCTGTAGGAATACATGGAATCCTGTAGGAATTCAAGACGTCTTGTAGAAAACATTAAGACATCATGTAGGTTGACCTATAGTGGCCTGTTTTGAGGCCGAGTTAAGGAGAAATCCCCTAGGAAGCTAGAAACAACCCCCACTTATCTCCTAATCCTTCTAATCATTCCCTACCATCCCTAAGCCACCTGCCACATCACCAAAAGAAGTTAGCTTTCACACTTTCTCATGAAAAAATACAAGAATAAAAACAGAGTTATTTTATTAATTTACATACATGGCAGTAGAATGTTTCATGTTTCAATTTGCATACCTAGGATAGTAGTATTACATACATGTTAACTTAGCATTCTTTTGAAGAAAAGCCTCTTAGCAATTAGTTAGAAAAATTGTGTGTTTAAGCATTTAATTTTAGTTTTTTCCTTACTGTAGTAGAGAAGATTTCCCTTAGTGTATATTTCTCTTTTCCTCATTGGTAATCAAGCTTCTTTTGAATCAATAGAAGTTTGGTTTGAGAAATATTAGTGGTCTATTTTCCCCTTAGAAGTGAAAAAGAGCATACCCATAACATTTACTTGTTTATACAACACTATCACCTCTAAGTTTGTACGAACCCTGGGTTGCAAAAGTAAAGTTGGTAGCCCCAGGATTTGCAGCATTCTTGTTGCAATACTGATGCTCATCACAATTATATGGAAAAGGATCGAAATGTTCCTTTGGAGTACAAGAGGTGTAATATCTTAGTCATATTGTATCCCATGAAGGTGCTAAGGTAGACCCTAGCGAAATTAAAGCCATTAAGGAATGGAAAATTCCCACATCCATAAAGAACCTGCGAGGATTGCTCAAGTTGATAGGGTATTATATCAAAAGTTTGTTAAGAATTATGGGAGAATAGCAGCACCTCTAACAACATTATTGAAGAAAGATTCATTTTCATGGACTCCGAAAGGAAAAAAGGCCTTTGAACATCTTAAAGAGGAAATGTGCCAAGCATTGATCTTAGCTAGGTCAGACTTCACAAAAACCTTTATTGTGGAATGTGATGCCTTACGAAAGGGAATTGGTGATTTTTTAGTGCAAGAAGAAAGAGCCATTACTTTCATTAGTCATCCAATCAAAGGAATTTATTTAAACAAAGCTATTTATGGGAAGGAAATGTTGGTAGTACTACATGGACTTAATAAATGGTGTCCCTATGTAATGGGAAGAAAATTCAAGGTAAAGATGGATCATGATAGTCTTAAATACTTTTTAGAACAAATATTATCTTTAGAAGAGTAGTAAAAATGGGTCACAAAGATTTTGGGTTATGACTTTGAAATCATCTACAAAAGAGGGAAGCAAAATGTGGTGGCAAACGCACTCTCAAGAAAGGATGAGGATGTGGAAGCATTGTTGTGCACCATTTCTATTATCCAACCAGATTGGATAAACAAAGCAAGGGAGGAATGGAAGAATGACGAAGAAGTGTGGGCACTTATTTGAAAGTTACAACAAGATTCCAGTATGTATGATACATTTACCTGGCAAAATGATTCGTTATGGTACAAAGATCGCTTATACCTTTGTAAGAATTCCCAGCTAAAACAAAAGATTCTTATGGAATTGCACACTTCTCCCTTAGGAGGGCACTCAGGATTTTTTAAAACTTACCATAGGGTTAAGAAGGAAATTTTTTGGGATGGCCTTAAATCAGACATTCAAAAGTTTGTGGCAGAATGTTTGGTTTGCCAACAAAATAAAGTTGAAATAATTAAGACACCGGGTCTATTACAATCTTTATCCATTCCAAGCCAATGTTGGGAGGAGGTTTCAATGGATTGTATCACAGGTTTACCCAAGTCTGAGGGAAAGAGTGTCATCATGGTGGTAGTTGACAGACTTACCAAGTATGCACACTTTTGTGCATTATCACATCCATTTAAAGCCAGCACAGTTTCAATTGCATTTATGGAAACAATTCAAAAGCTACATGGAAACCCAAAGATTATTGTAAGTGACAGAGATCCCATTTTCATTGGAAATTTTTGGACAAAATTATTTCTTGTCTTGGTACTCAGTTAGCTCATAGCTCATCTTATCATCCTCAATCTGATGGGCAAACTGAGATAGTAAACAAATGTTTGGAAGGATATCTGCGTTGCTTTGTATCTGATAAACAGACACAATGGGTCAAATGGTTGCCTCTCGCTGAATGGTGGTATAACACTTCCTTCCATACAACAACAAAAACGACCCCATTTATGGCACTTTATGGGTATCAACCACCATCCATCACATCATATTTAAGAGAAAATTCTAAGGTTCAGGCAGTGGAACATCACATCGAACATCAACAACAAGCCCTCCAACTCTTAAAGGATAACCTCGTGTTGGCACATAATAGAATGAAACAACAGGCAGATCAACATCGCAGTGAAAGAAGTTTTGATGTAGGTGATTGGGTATTCCTACGGCTACAACCATATAAGAAAATTTCCCTCAAGCAAGCTAAGACGGATAATAAATTATCACCAAAGTATTATGGTCCATACAAGGTGTTGCAAAATATTGGTACTATGGCATACAAATTGGAGCTTCCTGTAACTTCTCTATTGCACCCAGTTTTCCATGTTTCATGTCTAAATAAGGTTATATGTGACAAGCTCCCAGTTCAAACAATATTGCCAGAACTTGACGAGGAAGGAAAAATTATATTGGAACCGAAAGCAGTCACAGAAACAAGAACTTGAGAGCTACGAAATCGATCAATTTCAGAGTATCTTATCAAGTGGAAGAACTTATCCGCTGAAGATTCCACATGGGAGGATGATAATTTTATACAGGAGCATCTAGAACTTCTCAAGCATTGATGACAACACTTTTTTGAAGGAGAGGGGCATGTTGGGTCCCTATAATACTAGTGATATCCCCATTACTATTGTAGTTGTACCCCTTATTAATATTGTTGTGCCCCTATTATCCCCGTATTGTTATTACTGTGCCCCATAAAATCCCTCTATTGTTATTTTTGTGGCTTTATATTATTATTGTTAGGTCGGTTGGGTTATATTGTGACTCCTTAAACTCCTATATATAGAAAAGAGGTTTTGTCATTTGAATCATCCAAGAATTGTTCATTTATGTAATGTAAAGGAGGTTGCCCCCTCGAAGACGCTGAATTCTAAGGCGTTGATCTATCTTTTCTATCTTTTCTTGAGTTGGTTTCATAACACTTTCCTTTCGCAACTGTGTTGGTGACTTTAACTTGTCCTCTACATGTTTAATAACTTCCTTTAAATATTTGTTCTTCTTTTCTAGAAATGTTATTCTCATCTGATGTTTTGATAATGCTTCTTTGAAATTTGTCATCTTAGGGTCCTATTTTTTATACTGCATAACAACTATTTCAAGTGGTTCTATGTCCTCCTCATAGTATTCTTGTACTATTTCAAGTCCCTTGACTTCATCCACTTTGTCACCAACTTTTACATCTACTTTCTTGTCTCCATAAATTTCCACTGTTGCTTGAGGGGTTTCCTCTTCATAGATATTTTTAACTCTAGGCCTCATTTTGGGTCTCATCACAAACTCATCTTGCATTGTGTCTTCAATTTTGATTTTAACTTTAGCATGTTGAGCTGATGTCACCTACTCTTTTGTTTCTTTGACTGCATTATCTTCCTTCGTGCTTTGCAATTTAGCTTTCTTGCTCAATTTTCCTACAAGTTTCTTGCTTGGCTTGTCACCTTCTTTATTTATGGGTTCCATATTCACAATTAAATGGATGTTCTCCTTTTTGGGGTTTTCCCTCTTGGGCTCTTCCTTATTCGTCTTCGTTGATGGTGACCCAGTTTGTGGCAATAGATCAATACTTGCTAGAAAATCATCCCAAAACATTTTATTCCTCTCAACTACATGCTTAACAAATATTTTAAGTAAAGAAAAATGAAACGGAATTAAACCATGATTGTCTTTTTGAATTTGCACTTTCGCAACCATTCTTTCTAAACTCTTGAGAAAAAATAAGGGAGGTTCATTAGGTTGTTCTTCGTGAAATTCCATAATAACCTGAGATGGTATTGATATATTCTATTGAACCTGCCCTCATAGGTGAAGTATCTTTGAATAACCTTCAGAAGGTCAACATACAATTCTTCAAGATAAATATTGGGGAAAGTGGAGGCAAACTTCTCCGGAAACTCCGACTTCACAAAGTATTTGTAAGCTAAAATGTCTAATTCATCCCCTTTAAACCACTTCTCCCTTGTTGTAGGGAGGTTGGTTGCATGAGAAATAAATTTATCAGTCAATATAATCTCTAGGTTCCCCACTTTTACTATGCCATATTGGAAATTAAGAGAAAACAAACTAGAAAGTCTAGTGTTGTGACTAATTTTCTTGATCTTTTGACAAAAAGGAATGCACCCTCCAATTTCAAAGACCACTATAATGGCAGGGGATGAGTTCAATAGGCTCAAGGTGTTGGGTTTAGGAAACACAAGGTATCGACCCTTTTTTTTGGTAGTAAGGACCATCCTATCTCAATACTTGGCATACTAAATTTTACTTTAAGCTAGCGATATGTGTACATACCCAAAGAAATGAATATGATCAAGGGTGACAACACAATTCTTCTTCCACAGTTGCCATAGTGAGATGATGATAATGAAGTGTTATGGCGTTGAATACAAGAAAGAGAATTTTAGGATTATAAAACAACTCATATGAACCCTTCAGGAAACATCCATCGACATAACTTCATATCTATAGCAATGTGACAACAAATTCAGAAGAAAAAATTTATTTCTCAAGTAAAACAAAGAGTGCGCAACAAAAAAAAATTTGCAGGAACAAACACTATTTCGACAACATAACTAGGATATACAACAATGAGAATTCAGGAAATGTGACTGACTTCTTACCTCTCTGATCCTTTCAATCAAATTGTGTGTTGATAGCTAGCCCGAGAAACAATCCCTCTCTGTGTAGAAAAATGCAGCACAATGCTCACATGCCTATGCGGCCTGTAAACTTCTCTATGATATCTAAACTTTTGTAATCTCTGCTTCAGAATAGGACCAGTTATCCCAATCCCTACATGAAGAACGAGCCCATCACCTATGATAAATCATGAAGGAAATTGGTGGCCTTTACAATGATTTCAAATAATTTTGTTGATGCAACAATTTTGACAGTTAACCTACATTCCATTTGAAATTCACATGTTAAGGTGATCACTGATTGAGTATTGTATGATGGCGAAAATTTTAGACATGATGGACTTGTAATCAAAGTTTGTCGGGGCCGAAAAAAGGACATGAGTCAATCATGGTATGTGATGATGCTTAGGGAAGGGGTATTTAGGCCTAGGGATCTATTTTTGGGTTAAAATGGGGATGAGGGTTTAGGCCTAAATTGATAAATATGAATAATTTAAACATTGGGGAATAAGGGAAGAATAATTGGGGAATGACGGAAAGTAAAGTAATGAGGGAAAAGGGGGATAGGCAGAGGGGTACATATAATGTCTAATAAGGGAATATATCATAACATTTATGATTAGGACCCCTTCAAGATCTTTCCTTCAAATGCAGACACATTGACCATATAACAATCTTATCATTACCTAATAGCGAAACTCGGAAATTTATTACAATATCTTCCCATACAATAGACACCCCTTTCCAATGAATGACTTTGATGACCAGAGTGATGACCCAACTTATGCTGACTCCTTTCGGCAGTGACAGGTCAAATAATGATAGCGGACAAGTTTATGGATTTGACCTCCTTCAAAACAGCAAAAATTAACTTGAAATGCCTTTCAACTGACAAACTAACATACTCTAACACCATCAATGCCAAAGGGGGATATTGTTGGAAAATTGGCATTGTATCGATGGCTAATGGCTACAAGTGCATTGGCATTGATTGATGGGATATGTCTTGGGCAATTGGAATTGTCCACTTGTTGGCAAGAGTGTTGGCATTGATGTCAACAAGATAGCATGGATGCTTGTGGGAGAGGATGTTGGCTTTGATGTTCCCTAACCTAGATGTGATGGTAATTGTGTTAGTATGATGTGCTTTATGTGTCAATCTGTTATGAAACTAGCTCAAGAAAAGATAGAAAAGATAGATCAACGCCTTATAATTCAACCTCTTCGAGGGGGCAACCTCCTTTACATTACAT